>JAURVB010010391.1:0-17945 GCA_033002965.1 Piper betle | reverse complement strand
TACATGCTGATATTGAGGAGTATTCTTGGGAGCACCGATGTGCTTTGGCTTATTGTTCATCGAGTAAGTTTTTGCTAAATTATTTACAATAAATTTTGAATTATTAATAAATAGATATATTAATTTTTGCAAGATTACACATACTTTAATATATTTTGTCAATTTTTAAAGTAAAGAGAGTTATATTTCAAGTCATTTGATAATTTAAAATTAAAGCTCCTAAGCCAAGTAATTATTAATTAGATAATACTCCAAAAATTTTATAGCATATTTCAAAAACGGTAGAGGAAATTAAAGATTTTTAGAGACAACCCTGGTCTGAGACTTCGAGGACGAGAATAAGGCCCATTACAACTTAGCCCATTTATTCCCAACTAAGTCTATTTGTGAAACACTGCAGCTTTCAAATCAGAATGGCCAAATAAGGTTGTGAAACTTCAAATGGCAATCCACATTCCACAATGTTGACAAAAAGATTAAAACTTTCTACCACCAATCTAGCAACAATTCAGTTGGTTTTTCCGCTCCAGCTATTCTTCCTATCATAATATCGCAAATCATGAAGGATAAAGTGGAGATGGAAGGCAGTACAAGTAGCAGAATTACTAGAGGTACCATTCCACTGAATAATAAAAGGTAAGACAAGGCAAAGATCCTTAGTCCAAGGTAGTAAGAACTCAGTTTCAATTTCACCCATATTCTTGGCTTGACCAGGAAAGCAACTGCTACTAAGAAAGATGCTACTAACCGAGCAAGAACTAGTTCATACAAGATAATGAATGCCATCCCATGGAAAACTGCACTTGGTTCCATCTGAACTATGGCCAGAGCACTTGTAGTTATCGAATCCTTTTAGCACTTGTAGCTGCTCCAGAAGTCGTAAGCTAGTCGGGAAATACTCGAATTTGTAACATTGTCACACATCCAAATGAGTCAGATTTCTCAACTCACCAACACTGGATGGTAAACTTTCCAAGCCATGGCATGCTTTTAGATTTAAAACCACCAAATTCGATAACTCACGGCCGAAGTTATCAGGTAATTTTTGATCCCAAAAACACCTTGCAAGCCTCGTAGCCTGAGCTTTTGAGAGATATCAAAAATTTGAAGAAAGCTTGAGTGTTCACAATTTGAATTGGATGACGATTAGCATTGTTTGACACCATAATTCCTAGTTGCAGAACTGTCAAGTTCTCCAATTTATAGTGAACACCGTTGAAGAACTTAAAATTTTGTCCGAATATATTAACCAGTGTTGTGAGCTCAAACGAGTCGGTTGGAGGAGATACACTTGCTACATAATTATCTTGAATTGCTGTCCAGCAAGCACGACGAGTGCCCTCAAGCTGGGACTAGGACGTTGGTCTTTCTTCTTCATCAAATGCGAAAAACTGGTGCATAGGTAACCCATTTTGCATTATTCATGATCATTTTGTGCACTTACTTAAATGTAATTATATTTTATTTGTACATAAAATAATAAACTCAAAAATATTGTTTATATAAAATATATTGATAACTATTTTTTCGAAGGTTAACTATTTTAAATTTTTGTCTCATTAACATTATTTTCATGTTAACGAAACAATTAAAGCACTAATTTAGCCTCATGAATAGATTCAATTACATTATAGTGAAAATGTATTTTCTAAAATGAATTCAAAACAATTTTTTCTTATATATCTCCCTACCCATTATAAGTTGATTCCACTGTGGATTTTTTTAACTCGACATAAAATGACCCTAAATTAACAAGACCATCGTTGAACCCCTCAAGACAAATAGGTTTTTTTTCTTCTCAAGAAAAACAGTTAAAACTACCGAGTAATTTTCTTCTTAATTATTTGCAATTTACTCATTGAATATCAACTTTCATTCTTTATATATACATATGAAAATAATCACGTATTTGTGTTCACGTCAAATGTATAGGTTGGTACACTCCATCATCATCGTAATATTAATATTACAAATATTAATGATAGTAATATAATAATAATAATAATATTATTATTATTAACAATAGTTTGATATCAGGTCGAGATTTTTTTTCATGTTCAAGGATATTCCAGCTTTCTTTCTTGTATTGGCCAGAGACATGGACCTCCCAAAATCGGCAAAGCTAAGCAAAAATTGCAAAAATTACCATGGATGGTAATACGTGAGATCCTTTAAATTAGTTTCATATATAATATTTATTAGAATAAAATATAATTTATTAATGAAGATAGTTTATAAATTTTTGATTTGGGTTAACTATTTTGAAAGAATGACTTAAATCCATTAATTTATACTTGGGCCGGGTGGTTAGAAAACTACTACAATACAAAAGCCGGGTCTTTACCCAATTACCACTCGACAATCTACCAAGGAAAGTAATTTCCCCTATAAAAATAATTACAAAGTTTTTCTTGTTTCCTCTCACCCTTCAATCAATAAATCTGATTTAATAACCTCTTGAATCTTTCAGTTCAAAAATCCAAGAACCCCTCTCTCTCTAGCCAACTTTTGGCCGCCATTAGATTATACAACTAGGAAAGATGTCATGTTATACACGACTTATGTCGTATAAATTTTAATTTTGTAAGTAAAGTCTTATTCAATAATGAGATAGATTATAATAATTTAATATCTTATATATAGACTGTAATTGATTTTAAAGATATATCATATTTAAATAAAAAGATAAATTATAATTAATTAATTTTTATTGTATTTTTTAAAAATAATTAGACAAACTCTTATTCGTAGGAAGTTAAGAAGTTGAAATTAATTAGCTTTGAACTTAGTATTTTTTATTATTTTTTAAAATTTAGTTTAGCATGATTTGAACCTGTGAACACTTGTAGGAGGTATTTTTTATTGTACTTTTAATACTTTTCTTATATTTTGATTGACTAATTCTCCTACTTTTAATCTTAAGCAGTATTGAGTTCCTATTTTATTAATAATAGTAGACTAGCCAAGGTTCCCGTGCAATGTGCGGACATTATATAAATTGATTTATTGAAAAAAATATTAAGTTAACTTTTTTATCAAATATTTTTAAGAAGAATAGAAGTTCGTTGTAATTAGTTGTATATTTTTGCATGTATCACATATGTTTTGAAATCTAATATATATGAAGAAAATATTATTTGTGAAAAAATTATTTTGTGATTTAATAGACTCAATGTTTGTTTGAATCTTAGTTTTATTGTTAGTTAGAAGATTTACAACTGTTTTTGGAGATTGACTGTTTATTAAAAAATTAATTATGTGACTTTGAATCTTAATTTTGTTGTTAGTTATAAAAATCTTAATTTTATTGTTAAATAGAAGATTTACTATTATTTTTTGAGATAGCTTTTTGGTGGAAAATCAATAATTAAGGTGGTGTAGGAAACTTTCTCTGCTTGAAAAGAGAAGGTAGATAGGCAAGCGTCATGCGTAACCTATACTGGATAATTTTAATTTTATACATAAACTCTCGTTGAACGATGAGATAGTTTATGATAATTTAATATCTTAAATGTAGACTATAATTGACTTTAAAGGTATATCTTATTTGAATGAAAAATGAATTATAATTTATTTTTTTATTATAATTTTGTAAAGATAATTAGACAAACTCTTATTAGTAAGAAATTATAAGTTAATGTTAGTCAGTTTGAAGCCATAACCTTTTACTGTGAAAAGAATTTTTATTTTTTTTTAAGAAATTGAGGCTAGCGAAATTCAAATCCGTTACATCTCTATGAAATATTTTTATTGTATTTTTTAAATATTTTTTATATTTTAATTAACTGATTCTCTGACTTTTATTCTGAGGCTAGTATTGAGTTCTATTTTTATTAAGTTCTAGGATGATTTAAAGGCCTGATCAAATTGTTGCTCAATAGCTCCCTGATCTGTTCCTTGCCAACCTGTTCGCATGTCTTGCTTTGTGTCTCGAAATTATCCAGCAGTTTGCTTCTTCCATTTCTCAATTTCTTCGAATGCATCAATAATATCTCTAAGATGTTCTTCTGTGTCAATTAAGCTCTGATCCAAAGAAGGTGATTGCACGGTTAAACCATCTTCGAAAAGGATCAAGAGCTTTTGATAAACCTGAAATGGAATAACATGTTATCACTGTAAAATGCCAAGCAATTTATTAGTCTCATGCAATGTTAGAACATTACTCTGAAAATGGGTTTTAGGTCATTTTCTCAAATAATTATCACTTCAAATTTTGGGAAACTTATAAGTTATTTTATTTAAATTTCATCGCTAAATCCTATTGATGGGAGACTTCTTCTTCTTCTTCTTCTTCAACTATAATTCATTGATGCCAATAAGCACTTTACAATTTTAAATTAGAGTTAAAGCACTGCTAAGAAAAAAAACATTATTAAAAGGAGAGGAAGAAAAAAAATTGGAGACATTCTTGATTCAAACCAAACAGAAAGCTATTTTGGTGTTCATTGAATTTGCAAATCTATGTTGTGAGAAATGTTAGAGAAGGATTATCTATTTAATTTAAGTGTTATGTTTTCCTATCTAGTACGAGGATTATAATAGTCACATAACTCATCAGCCATTTTGAACAGTAAATTATATTAATGCACTATCAAAATTTTGGGAATCAGAGATCTTCATCAATGTAGATCGGCATATTGATTTTTGAAACTACTACATTACAAATATATAAAAAAATAAAAAATAATAAATAAAAGGATATTTAGCAAAAGTAACATTTGCCCTAAATATTATTTGTCCTAAATGTTATTATGTTTAATGAATATAGCAATAACAAGAACTGTTGGCAATAATAGAATATCATCACACTTCTAATTTAGTAGGCTATAACAGATTAACTAAGTCATTGTGGAAGGTATGACAAAAAAAGAATAAAAAGGTGAATCAAAAATGCCTTTGAACTAGTAATTCAATCAGAATGACAAAATACCAATTGCACTCACCTGACAAAGAAGCTTGTTCTTGCCACACAACAGAGCTAAGAAGACCTTGTGTACAATGATCAGCAACAAGGAATAGAAACTATGTGATACATTTATAACCTATTAGCTAGGGAAGAAAGGATGGCAAAGACAAGAATAAACAATACTCAAGCATGAGCAAACAAGAGTATTATGTCAAATATTGATTAATTTTTTTTGTCAAAGGTAAGTATAGATGCCTTTCTTCTCTCTTTTAGAAGTGTGGATAATTCTTACCCTCACATTAAGTTCAAAGGTAAGTACTGTTTTTTTAATTAAAAACAAGTGTCCAAAAATGGAAGATAAGCTTGGAATAAGTACTACTACCTTCCTATCATCAATGGAAGAGAACATACATATATGTGAAGTGTTGAACAAAAGTTAGAGAAGGATTTATTGCCACAAACCCAACCATCCTATTTTTCTCAACAACCGAAAAGCCATTTGTTCAGAAAGTAAGGTGTTGAATGATGTTTATGAGATTACTCAAAAAATGGATGATTTTACACTATTTTGTCTTTTTGTTACGCTCATGCATAATAAGCGTTGAAGGCAAGCAATTGATAAAGAAATCAAAACTATCTAAAAGAATAATGCTTGAGAGTTGTCCACACTTCTAAAAGGGCACAAAATTATAGGAGTGGAATGAGTATACAAGATCAAGAGGAATACAAAAAGAGAAGTTGAAAGATACAAAGCAATGTTAGTGATAAAGGCTACAAGCAACAAACTGGACTTGATTATGGTGAGGTATTTGCTTATGTTGCTCGTCTTGAAACAATTTATTTATTTATTTCCTTAACTGTTCAATATGGTTGGAAGATTTTTCAGATGGATGTAAAATCTGTTGTCTTAAATGGTTATCTTAAAGAAGAATTTAATGTTGAACAACCACTTGTATATGTTGAAAAAGGTCACGAAGATAAGATGCTTTAATCGAAGAAGATACTATATAGTTTGAAACAAACCCAAAGAGCATGGAATAGCCAAATAGATAAATTTTTATTGAAGTTGGCTTTACAAAATGTCCATATGAATATGTTCTTTACATTAAGTCGAGTAATAACGATGGTTTATTGGTTGTTTGCTTATATATTGATGATTTAATTTTCACCTGCAACAACCAAACATGTTTGAAGATTTTAAGTTGAGTGTTGTGTGAATGAGTTTGAAATGACAGATGATGGACTTATGTCTTATTTTCTTGGCATACAGGTTGAATAAATGAATAATGGAATTTTTATTTCTCAAGAAAGATATGCTAGAGAAGTTTTGAAGAAGTTTAACATGAAGGGATGTAATCTGGTTAATACTACACTTGAAAGTGAAATTAGGTTATCATTTTTATAAAAGTCTTTGAGGTATTTGACTTGTATAAGATCGTATATTTTGTATGTTGTTGGCACGGTTAGTCGGTACATGGAAAAACCAACAATAACACACATGTAGGCTGCGAAGAGAATATTACGATACATCAATGGTACTCTTCTACGTTAAATTATTTTATTCTCGGTACTAACAAGTTTGATCTTGTAGGATAGTGATCGGAGATCAAGATGATAGGAAAAGTATCACTGGTTATCACTGGTTTTGTGTTCTTTCTTGGAAATTCTACGTTTACATGGTCATCCAAAAAATAAAGTATAGTCACCCTTTCTACATTTGAAGTTGAGTATATTGCAGCCCCATTCGGAGTATGTTATGCACTTTGGTTGCGTAACTTATTGAAGTCGATTAAACATTCTTAAGAAGGACCAACTATTATGCATATTGCGAACAGGTCAGTCATTGTTCTTGTCAAGAATTCAGTCTATCATGAGTGGGGAAAACATATTGATACAATATATTACTCTATACGAGAGCATGTCAACAATAAGGAGGTACAACTTTGTTATATTAAATCTTAAGATCAAGTAGCAGATATTTTCATGACTGTTCTTGCTATTGGTGTCTTTAGCGAAATTCAAGATATGTTTGGCTTGTTCTAAGAGAGGAAGTTAAGTTTAAAGGAGGATGTTAAAAACTAAGCCTAATTTATTAAACTGTTCTTGATATTCTCTTTGACTCTTCACTTACCAAGAATATATATGATCATATCAAATTAGGCTTAATTTCTTACATCGTCCATCAAGCATAATTAGATATCAAAATTAAGCTTACTTCTCCACACTAGCAAAGCCCACTATACTTTGGGGAGACCAAAACCATAATCTCCAAGAGATAAACTCCCAAGGTCGATGTTTTGCCCACATAAAGCCTAAATATGCACAACCTCGTAACAAGGAGGAAGAAAAGTACCCTAAGATGTTTGCCCAGCAAGAGAAAAACATACAAGAAACATGCAACGAAAACGAAAAGGTCTTAAAGAGATCGAGTGTAAGTGGTGCTGTTACAATGCGGTCGAAGATTTACTACTTATCACTTTGTTGATAATTAACCACTGTCACACGGTTGGTCACTTTTTTTACCATCTGCCATTATCGACTTTTGATTGTTCTAATCGCCAAAAAATGGTTTAACAATTGATAAATTTTGATTTGAGATACATAATTCTTTGACAATATTAAAATATTGTAAAAATGATAAATTTGGTGTCATTTACACTATATAGTTATGTTAGACCAACTTTTAAAAATATAATAGTTTTAAATTTTACTTAAACATAGGAATAATACTAATTCTTATTTATATAAATAAATATTGCTACATTTTTACTTCCAAAAATAAACATTTACTTTTAATAAAACAGTAAATTGGTAAAACATTAACGGTGGAGGCTTTTACCACTACTATTTCAAAATAAAAATTGTAAAGCAAAATGATAAAACTGACACCGGTCGTAACCTTACTAAAGAGGGGGAAATACTTAGAAGAGAGGGGTCACCGGGATCGGTTGGGCAAGCCCGCAAGTCCCGAGCTTAGAGATGATGGTGGTGGGTGGGATTAGAGAGGTTGGAGGAAATATGTGACAGAGGGAGGAGCAGCAAGCTGGCTGGAATTGGTTGAACGGAAGGGAAAATTAATATTCGTTCAATGTATTTAATCGAATTTAAAGTAATATACATTTAATTTGTGTGCTAAAAGAATGGTTGTGAATTCTTCAAAGTGATTTACCCGTACTATTTCCTACTAACACAAAGAAAAATAAGGAATTTTTTTATAAACGGTAAACAATGTCGTATTTATTCACTATCAACTCTCTACACTAGTCATGATTATTAGTTATGGCATCACACAAAGGTTGGGCCTGATTAAAATTTTCTCTTGTAAATTATGCATAGAACCCTAAACAAAAAAGTACATCACTTTCTTTTGATGTACATGTATTCCAAGTTTTGACATGTTTAGTTGTTATATGTATTTCAAGTTTTGATATGTTAAGTTGTTAAAAGTCTATGTTAAAGCCCAAATTTATTGTCAATCAATAAAATTAGCTTTCAATTTGGTTAGCAAAAGCTAGGATTTTGGAACAAATAGATTTAATTGAATTGCTCGTTTTCAACCGTTTTAAAAATTATGGGAAGCTTGGATTTGCATTTGCTTGCATATTTAATACTTCACTTGTAGATTTTATATTAGGATCCGTTCAGTTGACATGAAAGGAATGAAACAATATATGAAATTTAATTATTACTTACAAAGAGTGAGTTATAATATAAATAAATTAATTATGACGTAGAATCTCTTCTACAAAGAAATTCATTCTTTCACTTTTATTTTTAGCAAAAGAAATTGTCAGAATAAAATTTTCAAGAAAGACTATTTGGAGAAACTATTACAACTTTTTGCTACTTCAGCTATAAAACACTATATACAAATATCATAAATTTTCTATTTCTTTCGTCCGAGCCAATCATAACCCTAACTATTATTTAACACGATTCATAATAATGAGTCAACAAAGTCATTTGTACTTTGGCGGCAAGCTTTAAAAACTGTGTTCCTATCTTTCCCTTCACTATCATGAATTGAATTTCTTCGTGTACAGATCAGGCATCATATGTTAATCAGCAAGAAAAACAAAAAGAATTGATACCCGAGACGTAACCCGTATGAAAGATGAAAAAAATAGGAGGAATTGCTATGAGATTTTGGAGGAATACACATTGGATCTGGTCAGGAACTCTTCTGCAATGAGGCGAGTAACAATCTCTGAAGTATTGTTTCCCTTGTCATCAATTAAGAAGCTTCGTAAAGCAACCAATTCTGCCTGATCAGCTTTTCGTAAAAGTCCCTTAAGTACCTTCTCTTCTCCCCCAGGTGTTGTCTTCTTTCCAAATTGTTGTTCTTGATTTGTATACAATTCCTTCGTCTCCGTTTTCATGTCCAACGTGCAATTGCCTGTGAGACTAGTCACTTGCTCCTTGCACTCAGACTTAGAGCTCCAGTACTCTATGCAAAGATGATCACCATCCTTGGCTTCAACTGCCTGAAAACAAATGCCAAGTAGATAAAAATCAATCAATCTGAGATCCACTTTGGAAAAGATATGGGTCTGTCAAGTAAAGGTCATATCTATTGCATATATTGTCTAATATCGTTGCATTTGTTCAAGAAAGCAGCCGTGGGCTGCTATGATGAGTGAGAGCCGATAGCCAATTGCGCATCCAGTACTTGTAAGACTGTTCAACAGGTTGAATGACAAAGATAATGATAGGCTGCCTACCTCAACAACAGTAGATGATGAAAAACCAAACATTTCAAGGCCATCAACAGAATTAGGAGGCTGTAAGGGAGGAAGGCCCACTTTCCTCAGGGTGTGTTGCTTCCGGATCTCCAAATTTACTCTTTCCCGCACCATATCCCAACATTTAGAAGCAGTGAGATGCATAAACACCTCAGTGGGATGTCCTTCCGCAGACACCTGAAATGATAAATTCCACTAATTGACTTTTCTGAAAACAGATACAGATGAAAGTCTCTCAAAAAACACCAATGCAAATTTTTTTAATTATAAATTGAATAGCGTTTAGCAAATCAAATTCAAAATGAAACCCCTTCACCATCTTGTAATCAAACATGATGGCCTACTATCACATCACAGTCTACTTTCTAAATGTATTGTGAGAAGACCCTAAAAAGAACAGCAAAGTACTCGCTGGGTGAACTTACTATGCAATGAGAGCTGAATCAACTCAACGTTTAAACAACCATGGAAAATGCATCAAAATAGGCTCATAAAATCAACACTTGAGGAGCAAAATGCAGTGTGCATGGACGCTGATATAAGACAGGGACATTGCCTTTTCAAGCATATATCACCGCAACCTTAGACCATAACAGCACCTAAAAAATTAAATTTAATTACCTTAAATAATGGCCCAAGCTGGCTTGATTCAAGAATCTCAGACACATAATAGCACATTTTAGTAGGATCAAATATGCTCAAGTACTTGACTCGACTTCTAAAACCTACACTCAGATAAAAAGAATCATCATAAGAAATTCAAATCGTCATCAGTAACAAATTACTATAAAAAGACTGTAATACCATTTAGAAATATAGCCCGATTGTTCGACCACAATTTGCCAGGCATTACTGCCCCAACTTCCAGAAGCTCAACAATGCAGTTCACTCTTCTCACCACCTTCGCAATGCGTGGACCTTTTGACGGTTTAATCTATCCAGACTATTTTGAGATTGTGATAAAGTCCCATCACCAGGCCCTAATTTCTCGTCGGACCTCAAACTGAAACTGCACTCTGAGCTTTCATCTTTAGCTTCCTTATTTAAATGTTCACTAAAGCAAGTTTGAATAGTTTGTGCATGACTTGATGCACCCAGAAAGCCATTTGGTGTAATAAGTCCACGTTCAACAGCATTTGGTTTAGCCCCGCAATTTTCCTTTTCAACTTGAACCTGTGCATTCCCAGGATATAGTACAACACTTTCTTTTTCTATATCTGAAGCAACTTTAGCCCCATTTCCCTTCAGAGCTGAGGCACTATTATCTGATGAATCATGTGTGTTGTTAGAGCAATTTGAAGCAGTATTCATATCACTTTTTGCCAGACTCGTGGAAATGTGTGCAAACTTAGAAACAGAAGAATGCCCATTGTCTCCAGTAAGGACACTCTGGCTTCCAACTGCTGACGAGCAGTTATACAATTCATGTTCCGCACTTGAGCTGCTGAAAGCCTGGTTCATTTTTCCTACTGTGGTGGGGGTACTTGCATTTGAATTGCATGAAGAGTGATCTCTGTATGATTGATTCTGCTGAAAATGTCCATTTGAATCTCCAATATGAACAGGGTCCTTTTCACTCAAAGAATAGCATCTGCCATGTTTGGATTCTGTTACATCTGGTTTTTTATTTACATGGGATGAAATGATTGATCCATATGCATTTGCATTCGGAAAAGACCCACTGACCACTTTTTGGTTTTGTTCCATGGAACCGACTGCAACTACCATTACTGAATTATCATGCCTTGCTGCGGCAGAATAGATGGGAAGATTCTGACTCTCTCGTCTGGGGACAAAAGAGCTCAATGCCAATCCAAGATTTAATTTAGCCCATTTATGTATTGCACTTAATTTCCCTTCCAATGCCTCCAGTAAAACTAGTAGCTCACTCATTTCATATCTAAATATAAAAAATCTTGAACTCCAACCACATGCACATAAACTTTTAGCATGCATCAAGCATGCAAAACGATCTGAGGAACAATCACAACCTGAAGCTGAAAGGTGCAAATCGTAGTAACAAAAAGAACATTCTTTCTCGCTGGTTGCATCAAAGTCTTTGTCCATTCTCCTTGAACGCAAAGAACTGCAGAAGGATTCTCTTCTTGCTTGCTCCATCTCCACACGTGCCTGTTTGAAACAACACAGATGATCAAGACAAAATATCAAATTTGAACTCATGATTCAACAGGATTTGCAATATTAATTTAACAAATGTAACCCATAATAACAACTCATCTACTTTAAGGATATGCACCTTCATAAAGTAGAGATAATCGACTTAAAATGATGGGAAGCAAACCAATACCAAATGAGGCTATTTTTGCCATAGAGCACAAATAAGTGTAGAAAACATCCAAAATATGGTTTAGACACATCCAATTATTTTAGAAGTATAAAGATAGGAATAAAGTAAGGAGTATGATTCATCCATTATATGATCTCATTTGAACCCATATGCCTAAATTCACACTCAGGCTTTCCCTGCCAAGCATGCACTGACAATGAAAAGAACGGCCTTACTATCATCCACAAGAAAGTTACTTGATTAGAACATGTCTCATTGATTAAAAAATAAAATCAAAAAATAAAAACAACTGGTGAAGTTATCAGCACCATAAGGTCATTCAATTAGAATCTCTGACTAAATTATAAGATACAAAAAATACCTTAAGTGCTTTTGATAATATACCATCCTTTCCACAGGCACCTTTCCATCTTAAATTTTCTGGGGTATTCTTCCTCAGAAATAAAAGCTCATAAAGTGCCTTCACTGCTTCAGCAGCTCCACCTAGCAGTAGCTTGTCATGAGAAACAGATGTTCTACGTCCCTGATCACGATAACGCTCAACAGCACTTTGACCATGAGGCAACCAATCAATAGGAGCCACATTGACAGCTTCTGCACAATTAAATCCACAATTGAATCCTGAATGATATGCCCGAGGGAATGTCAACACAAATTCTCCAGGATTTTGAACACACTCGAAAAACTGGTAAACCTTCAGATTTTAATATGGTTGGTGATAACTGTGTCACCTGAGAAGGGAGAAAAATAATGATCAAATCATTCTGTCACGTATATCATTTTCAACAATACCAGTATCACCATTGTATCGACACTCATCGCCCATGAAGGTACTCGATTTTCAGCCCCTTGTTTATAAATAGAAATCACATGTTCTTCTCACAGCTATATATCCTCTCCCTGAACCAATGTCCTAAGCTATATCCTTCACTTCAAACCCACTCATGGTTTCATTAAAACTTCAAGAGATAAACAACATGCCAAACAATCATAAAAGGATGCCTACTAGCCCTGTTATCACTTAGAAGCATTCGTCATCCAGAACTTGATGACGATGAATTTAGCAACTAACAAAACATTCTCTTACAACTTACCAGTTTATGAAGCAGGTCAGGCTGTTCCTCGAACAAATCACGTAAATGCTTCTTCATTGCCTCCTCCAGCATTGAAGCATTTTTCCCTGGAACACCATACCATACTTTTGGAGCACCCCAGTGCATATAATTCATTGAATACAAGTGGTGATCCTCAACATGCTAGAATACAAACATAAACACATAATACATACGTGAATAACTAAAACAGCAAATCTCTGATTTAAAAGTGAAACTCGCTTTGTTCCTTGATTTAGTTATGTGATGGTTTTGCACTTTTTCATTATTAAAATTAGTAAACAGAACAGTAAAAAGATAACTCCAGAGATCATGCAAGTCAATGGAAATTTAAATAGGTATGCCACTTCTGTTTGTGCATGTGACAGCCACATGCATATATGAATTAACGATATGCACAAGAATAAAATAAACTCTTACCCAGCAAAATGATGAAAAGCACATTCCTATATACAACCATGGTACCAGGACACCAGAAATGTCCCCACTTTCAAACGAAAGCATAGAACCTGGAAGCCGTGAGAAATTGTTTAAATTCCAACCGCACTTTGCATATTCGTTACCACAGTCTTCACTGGATCCCGATGCATATGATTTAGGAAATCCACTACCAAATGCCTGAGTTTCAATATCAGCTCCATATAGAACCTACAATATACACTATATTTAACTTAAACCAAAAAAAAAAGCATTTGAAAGCTAAGAGATGCAATGAGAAACTTTTTGCACAATCAGCAACTGTACCTCAATTTCTTCAGATGGATTCTCAACTATCCGCCAATATTCACCCTCAATATCTTCAACAGATGGTTCCCACTGATTCTGACATTGAAAACTACCTGACACTGCTGGTAGAGAGAAGTCCTTTGGACAAAAGTACTGCTCCCTGAAATCATTAGCATACTTCTGAAATGCCTCCAATGTGAACTCTAAGCCCGGTTCAAACCCAAACCTCTCATTTGGATTGCAATATCCAGATTTATTGTCATCTGTGCCAGGCCCATCAGCAATATCACCTTCCATGGCCATCTTGAGACGCTTTCTCTTCCTCAACATTTTCTGTTGGTAATTAAACATTTTCCTGGTGGAAATCCTATTTTGAAGTTTATCTATCTGCTGCACGCGTGTGGCAAATTTGGAATTTTCCCATTTTTGCTTTCCTTTGAGAGGGCAAGGAGGACTCCACGAAGGAGGAGGAACAATACGGCAAATTCCATAAGGCTCGGCTCTACTGCGGATGCTTGCTATGTACTTCAATGTGTCTTTGAACTCCTGCCAACAGAATCTTATTAAAATTCAGAATGTCTTAACTAAATGCAGCTTTGCAGAACTTTATTTTTTATATAAGACCTCGTCGTTTGGGTAAAATACAGGAGCATTGTCAATTATAGGTCTGCGTGCCTCTGCTGGATGCCACTTGGCTGACACCTGTTTGATGTCATAATTCAAAAACAAATTTTAATATGAAAACCAAATTTATCCACGAAGATATCCAAATTTTCTTCTATCACAAAACATAAACACGGTAAAGAAACAAGTGATTATCATTTATTAACCAATGGCAGACCCTTTGGCAATCCCTACAATCTGGACAACCACGAATTACTCCTTTTGGAAGACGCCAAAATTTTGGATCATCCTACAATAAGACCAAAATAACATTAGATTGTGAAAGAGCTTGCTCATCTTATCCAAGAGAAATACATTTGAAAACATTTAATCTTGTTCCCCATACTCACTGCAGGCACCTTCATAACCAACTAGTTATAATGAACACAATCAAATGCATTTACTCAAAAAGTTATACAACATTCCAAAATATTAAAAAATTTCTACCACAGCAATCATGTTCTATGCCAACTAAATATTAGTTTTTTCTACAATTTGCATAAAAACGATAAAAAATGTCACAAACATGGAATATTTACTCATTAAATTCTTCCAATTTATCAAATTATTATATAATAAACGCAATATAACAGCTCTGCCATTATGGTTGTCCTAATTCTTTCAGTTTCATCTCAATGTACAACATGTCCAGGCCCCTGTCTATCCCCTTCACATAACCCACATCCGTACAACATTCTTTCTAGAGAAAAGTACTAAATTATTGTTAAAAATTAGAAAGCATATACATTTAAGGTCCATTTCGTTGGCAAAAACAAAATGTAAAATCTAGGAAAACATCGAGTGGCAAACCCTGTAAAAAATAGGATATATTCAATGTATTATACTTAAAATATTTTATGTACAAAACAATCATGATTTCCTCTCGGGATGGGTTCAGGTCGGATGTGGCCATATCCAAACGACCCGAATCCAAAAATCCGAACCCAAATCCAAAGATTGTATCTATTTTTTTACCATATCCGTATCTAACCGGAATCCGCATAACTTGTATTTGACCCGATTGACTAAAATAATATAAATAACATAAATTTTAATATAAAAATAGATTAAAAATAATAAAATTATTATTTTTAAATATTTTAAAATATAATTTAATAAAATATCATCTATTCAGATCTAATTCTGGTCGGATCACACCAAATCCATAACTGATCTGAATATTTTTAGATATATTATATATCCGAAAAGTCCAAACTCGAACCCGATCCGTCGTATTGGATATCAACGGGTCAGATTCGAATCGGGTTCGCAGATATTGGATATCCAAACCCATCCCTAATTTCCTCCTAGTACTCCATGTGCAAATAAAAAGATCTTTTCTTTATAAAAACAAAAGACAAAAGTGTAAAATTATTTTGCAAATAGGAGGCTACAAATGGGAGGAAACTATGATTATTATGTACACAAAATACATTGAATAAAAATACCTTTTTATCTAGAATATATTGAACACATGCTATTTTCTAGGACTGACAACTTAAATTATTTCTAGATTTTACATTTTTTTATATGAGCCAAACATACCCCTGCATAGGAAAACATGTATCATGAATTCATAGACAATAATGTGAAACCATCTTTCTAAAACCACATAAATTCGAATTAACATATACTCACATCATCAAGTGAATCCAACTCATCATCCAAACCGTCCTCGAACTCGTTATAGTTTACCCACTGTTTTCGTCGAAGAGTCCTCGTAAATTTTGCCGAACTACTATCAATAATGCAGCACTCATCATCATCAATTGCCAAATTCACGGCCGACGAGCTACCCATGCAACTCATGAGATCACTATTGTTACAAACCCTCTCAAGGGTACATGATGTAAGTGATGCGAAACCTGGTGGAACCAATGGTACAGTATCAGCTTCCTCTTTTTAATAGTCCTGCTTCCACAATTGACAAGTGATCAATCACTCACACAAAAATTAGCCTAGTCACAAATAGATTTAACATGTTGTGCATACATTAAAAAAATTCATTAAATTCTTTTAATGAAATTAAACACTACACTCACTTTGAAACATCTAATTGCAAAAGTCAGATGTCAAACCTCATAGCAAGATGATAATACAAAGAATCATGTTAGCATCACAATCTGCAAAAAGTATATATAATAAAATTAAAATTAAAACCACATCAATAAATCTTCCTTAATCCCATTGATCAAGATTTGAGCACATAAATATATCTAAAAATTAAAAATACATATATATACAAGTATTGGGGAAGAAAGAAGAGGAGTTGGAAAAATACCAATGATCGGTGGCGGTGGGGGAGGAAGCGGGTGTCGCCGGGGTTGATGGTGGTGGAGGGGAGGTGCGATGGAGAGATCGGAAAGGGGAAGAAGGGTCGGGGTTGGCCGGTAAAGGGCTGTTGGAGATGGGGCAAAGGGTGGGCCCAACCAGGAGAGGGTTGTGGGACATGTGGGGTTAGGGCATAGGAATTGGGATTAGGGCCCTAATTTCGCCCAAAACGGGTTTATTAGTCTTTGGGTTAGATGTGTCTATCAAGTTTAAAAGTCTACACAATTAATAAAGACAAAAGAAAGGATTCTATAGAGTATATTTTTGTTGCAACAAACACATCTTTTCTTTGATTACGGAGATTATGTTTGTGGTAATAGAAAATGGTAAGAGCTAGAGATAGATATAAGGTAGATCGAAGCAGAATTGGCTTTAATTACCATAATTAATTAATGGGGATTGAAAATTTTAACCTTAACAAGCAGTTAAATTCATTAATTGTGATCATTCGAACCATTGGCTTTAATTACCATAATTAATTAATGGGGACTGAAAATTTAACCATAACAAACAGTTAAATTCTATTAATTGTGATCATTCGAACCAATAAGAAGACTGCTATAACAAGCTTGCTATAACAAATCCCCTCCCCAAATATATACATGTGATTGGTCAAAGTTAAGAAGGAAAAAGGGGATAAAGTCGGGCACTTTCAAAGAAAAAGGGTAGAAGGACTGACTTATGTTCAAATTAGATTTTTCGGATTATTGAAATGAACTTCGTGCTTATTTGTTATTGAGCTTGAATTAGGCTAAGTGTATTTGATCAAATTTTAGTTAGAGCTAACCTCGAACTACCTTTCTTGTATTTTTATAGTTTGCACTAAATTTTATTTTTAAAAAATAAGATATATTACTTTGTGAAATAAAATTATGTGTGAAATAAAATTGACTAGTCATATATTAAACACTAAAATTAATTGTATTTTTCATGGAGATAATCTAAAATGAATGAATTGAATAACTTGGGAACCGGAAGGATGACTCCCTCACTTGCCAACCTTCTCAACTCGTTCAATTTTCATGCCTCTAACACATTATACAAAACTGAATAATATAATTCCCTCACTAACCAACTGTTCAGCCTCGTACCCGTTTGTTACTTTATCCAGTTTGAACCAGTTTTGAGTTGATTCTAGTCATTTTAGTTTTTCGACT
>JAURVB010010390.1:0-57045 GCA_033002965.1 Piper betle | reverse complement strand
TTTTTTTTTGGTTTTTCATTTGTCGTTTTGTCTTATTTTGCTTGGACATCATAGCATGCATGTAAGACTCCGTTAGAACCCAATTGTTCCCATTCATGCATTTCATATTTGCATCTCCATCTTGAGACGCCGAGAGTAGATCCTGGTCGGCTTAACCGAATCTAGTAGATTAGCGAACGGTTCGGTCGCTGGTGACATTTCTGGGTCGGTTCACGGGTGAGCCGAAATGGGGTGTTACACGGCCCCTCCCGCCGGCCCTGCCTGCAGCCACGGTCCCCCACCGCCCCATCGAGCAGCCGCGCCCCCCCCATCCCCCCTGGCCTCCAGCTTCCGCCCTCGGCCCCGCCCGTAACCGCGTTTCCCCCTCACACCCCCCCACCCCTGCCAGTGCTAACAGCGGCCCACCTGCCCCCGCCCAACGCCGCGGCCTCCCCCCGCCCCTGCCCGAAGCCACAATCCCCCCGCCTCCCCGCCCGCAGCCGCGTCCCCCCTCGCCCCTGCTCGAAGCGGCTGTCCTCCCGCCTGCAGCGGCGGCCCCCCTTGCGCCGCAACCCAACCCCCTACTGCCACCCCCCCCCTCGCGGGCGGCCGGCAGCATGGTTGCCGGCGGTGAGGTGGCGCGGCAAACAGAGGGGGGAGGAAGAACATGGGAGGGTAGTTTCGTAATAAAAACTTTACTCGATCCCGACTCGAGTTAAATTTTTATTACGAAATAAATATTAAAAAAATAAAATAATTTCGTAATAAAAATATGACCTAGTCCCAACTCGTGCTAATATTATGAAATAAATTTTTTTAAAAATAAAATTTTTTCATAATAAAAACTTGGCTCGATCCCGCGCAGGGATGTCAGTGATGGTAATTTTATAATAAAAACTTAACTTATTCCCGGTTTGAGTTAATATTAAGAAATTAATTTTAAAAAATAAAATAAAATAAGTTTGTAATAAAAACTTAACTCGCTCTCTACTCGAGTCAATATTATGAAATAAAGTTTTAAAAAATATAAAAATAATTTCGTAATAAAAACTTGACTCGCTTCTGACCCGATTCAATATTACAAAATAAATTTTAAAAAATTTAAAAATAAAATACCATAAAGAACAGAGTCAAGTTTTTATTATGAAATTATTTTATTTTATTTTAAATTTATTTCATAGTATTGACTCGAGTTCGACTGAGTCAAATTTTTATTACGAAATTATTTATTTTTTTAAAATTTAATTTATAATAAATTTATTTTATAATAAAAACTTGACTCGATCTCGCTCGGGACCGAGTCAAGTTTTGATTACAAAATAAATTTAAAAAAATAAAATAATTCTATAATAAAAACTTGACTCTATATATTACGGGCCCTTGCAGGCTCTGCCATGCCCAGCCCACCCCGACCCCCTCCCCCGACGCCGCTCCCCGCGCATGCGTCCCCCCCTCCCCCCCACCCCCACCGTTGCCCGGGCGGCGCATTTTCGCCTTCTCCCGGTCGCCCCACCCCAGCAATGCGCCCCTGCGAACTTCCAACAACTCTCCACGAAACAAAGCAGGGAGGGGTGGCGAACAGGGTAAGGGAAAGAGGAGGGGGGGCGGAGGGGTGATGGCAAAATTATTTTATATTTTTTAAATTTATTTCATATTATTGACTCGATCCCGACTCGAGTCAAGTTTTTATGACATTATTTTATTTTTTTAAATTTATTTTGTCATATTAACTCGAGTTTGATTAAATAAAATTTTTATTACCAAAATACTCTCCCCTGTTTCTTCCTCATTTGTTTAGGCTTGCCACCCCTGCCGGCGACCTTGCCGCCAGCAGCGCGTTGGCTAACAATGTCGCCGCCTCCGGGCTGGATGGGCCTGCTGGGAAATGTGCGGCGCCGGTCTCGTGTGGGACCGAATAAAGTTTTTATTAGAAAATTATTTTATTTTTTAAAATTTATTTCGTAATATTGACTCAATCTCGTGCGAGATCGAATCAAGTATTTATTATTAAAAAAATTTATTTTTTAAAATTTATTTTGTAATATTGGCTCGATCTCGTGCGAGATAAAATCAAGTATTTATTAAAAAAAATTTATTTTTTAAATTTATTTTGTAATATTAACTCAAATCAGGGACCGAGTAAAGTTTTTATTACGTTTTTACCCTCCCCTGTTCCCCCGCTCTCTCTCGCCGCGCCACCCCACCGCCGGCGACCTCGCTGCCGGCCACCCGTGGGGGGGGGGCGGCGGGAGGCTGGGGCGGAGGCTACGGCGGCCGACGGGGGCAAAGGTAGCGGCCAGCGGGGGCAAGGGCAGGGAGGCCGGCTGGGGCAGGCGCAGCGGCGGGGCAGGGGCTGCCTGCGTGGCGGGGGCGGGGCGGGGCAGGGGCTGGGGCAGCCAGCGGGGGCAGGGGAGGCCGGTTGGGGCAGGCGCAGCGGCGGGGTGGGGGCAGGGGCGGCCTAGGGGCTGGGCGGGGGCAGGGGCAGTGGTGGGGGCAAGGGCGGGGCCAGGGGCGGCCGATAGGACGGGGCATGGGGCGGCGGCCGGCAGGGGCGGCGATTGGAGGCTGAAATTGGGGGGGGGAGGAGGGATTGTGAAGGTTGTTTGTGGACCATTGGATTAGATCCAACGGTCCATAATAGGCGCATTGGCACTACCAAAATAGGGCAGCACACTGTAGCGCTGCCCATATATATATATATATAAATATATTTATTTATTTATTTATTTATTTGGCGCCAACCATGAGAATTTAAAATGGTAACTGAGGGCGGTAAAGAAAGTTTGACCGCTTCGTAGGCGCGATTCACATCCCCCTTCTCCTTCGCCGGCGGACCATTAATCGCGGCCACGGCGGCGAAGTTGGTGGCGCTAGGGTTTCTCTGTCTCGTCGTCATCTACGTCACCCTCGTCCTCGTCCAGGTATGCCCAAGCTCCACCGTCTCCTGTTGTTTGTTCCTCACATTGGTTTGATCCGATGATGCTTGATTCGTGCATGGTGCCTTCCTTTGTTGGCAGAACCGATTGAGCGATGATGGATTACGCCACATTTCTATGGAGATTGATGACAGAGGCCGCCATGACCTGGTCAGAATCACGGTCGTATTGTTTTTGGTTTTTTTTATTTTTAATTTTATTTTGTTTATATTTTTTGTTTATTTATTTTTCGGCAGTTGGTGATTATAGTTTTTGTTTCAATGATGAGAGTGGAAAATTTCTAGACATGCAGTAAATTTTTGGTTTTGTTGTTTAGGGTTTATGTGTTCAGGGATTCTTTATTCTGCTTCGGAAAGGTCAATGGAAGTTTATAATTCCTTTAAAACTTGAATGAATGGTTTGAGATTTGAATCATTAGCGTCCTTTTTTTCCCTGTAGTTGATGATTTTATTTCCTGTTTCAATGATGCCAATGGAAGAGTTCTAGCCACGGAGTCACGGTGTCAAGTCTTGCTTTTACTGCTTTTGTGTAACAAAGGAAGAGGATCTTGTGACAGGAGAAGGGTGACCAGCTCGATGAGATAACGCAGAGGGTCTATTTCGATGTGGATATTGCAGGAAAATCAGTAGGTAATGCCTGTGTATGAGCAATTTCAGAGCATCAATGCCCTTGGGGCTTGCTGAAATTATTTAGACATTGTGCCTTCCATTTATTGTGCTAACAAATTCTTTAGGTAGTGCCTCACCATATATATAAAAAGAATGGCAAATGATTTGCTGCTCAGATTTGGCTTTAAGTATTTTTTTACATTGCTCATCCTTTACATGCAACCTTGATGGAAAAAGTATGTAAATGCAGTAGCGGATTGACTTCTTAGACCTAAATGCTCGTAGAACAGTTCGGTGTACTAAAATTATTTTCAGTCTACCAAATCGTCTTCTTGTTAAAGCGATCAACTACGTCTTGCTTTAGTGAAAGTGCACATTTCGTTTTTTATTTTATGGGTGCATTGTTCTGTAGGCCCTACAGTGATGGATCTATTTGGAAAGACTATGGAAAACAGCAGGTGTGATAGTTTGTAATGACAGGTCTATAGACTGCACTTCTTTCATGTTTGCCTTGTGTCGTTACTGACATTGAATGTGTGTGTTTTGAATGCTGAGATTTGTCGATCACTTTGTACTGGTAAGCAAAATATTTTATGTTTTTGAAAGGATCTTTTTTTCGTCTGACATGTACACTTTTATTTTTTTACCTTTTGCCATATATTGTTTATCTTTTGATGCCAACTCTATTTTGCATCACCTAAGCAACATCGAAACAGTGTTTGTTTCTTACTGCATAAAAAGTGTATGCATACATGATGTTCCGCAAAAACTATTTAAATGGACAACTGTGCTTTATAGGAGAGAAAGGGATGGGAAAAAGTGGACAACCCTTTCACTATAATGGGAGCACATTTCATAGGATTATTCCTTGCTTCATGATCCAAGGAGGAGATTTCACGCTTGGTGATGGAAGAGGAGGGGAGTCCATATATGGCATGCAATTTGCTGATGAGAATTTTCAGTTGAAACACACAGGACCAGGTGACGCTTCTATGTTTTCTAAATTCTAAACCCTCATTTATGTGAGATTAAAATTCTATTATTTCAAGAAAATTTTTTAATAAAAAGAGATTAATTTAAATATTATTGTCAAATTTTTAAACACTTTTAATTTAGGAGATATAACCCAATGAAATTAATGTTATAGCAAGTTTGTTGTAGCCAAGTGCTAAAGCATATCCCTGGCCGTGTAACTAACAGTTCAAAGAAAGCACGAGAGAAGAAGACGATGACAGAATTCATAGTTCAAACAATAACATTGACGCCTTCGAGCTCCTTACACGCAATTTTTAGAGGTACAATTGGCTTTTTCAACAATAGGAGTGCATCTTTTAGCCTGGTTACACAAACTGATCTAAAAGGAGACACCTTTATCAGCAGAAATGCTTCTGTGGGGCGGAGGGCATGTGGAGGGACGAGCATTAATTTTTGTCTTCCCTTTTGGTGCAGAGCTCTTCTTTTTTCTTGTTGGGGGGTAGGACTTTCCATCGCAATAGACATGTTTTGAACGAATGCTGGCTAAAACCGACGACGACAATGTCAATCGTATACTACTTAGGCAATGTCTAGAAAATATGTTAGTCAAGTCCGGGATCATGGGATTAACAAAGAAAAATATGCGATGATAATCTAATGGTAATACTAGAATACCAACTATTTGTTCAATTTAGTTGGACTTAAATAAATGATACAAAAAAATGGTCCTATGTATGGGGAAGAAATAATCCCCCCAAACTAGTTACTCACTATTACCAATTGGGCAAACTACTACTAAAATCACCTTTTTACATAGTATGATATAGTAGGGTAAACTGCATGCATTAGGCAAAGTATGTAGTGCAGTTTTTCCGGTACATCGAATATAAGAGGAAAAGAAGAATAGAAGAGGGAAACAAAAAATGGTATACACATGGGAAATGAAGAAGCCACATAGAAGAGGAAGCGTGGAAAAGGGAGATCCATGAAAGAGCTATGGGATTGTAACCAAAGTGCCGTCAAGTGGTGGAAGAGAATGGTGGAGATGATCACACTCGAGTAGGAGAAGTTTTTAGTGGAGGAAATTAGGGGCTTAAAACCATGGGAGGAAGAGAGACAGATTCACGTGTACCGTATGAAACATTATAATCTTTGTCACGCAATATCCTTCTCCCTTGATCTCGTCCAACATATCCTCCTTACAGTCGTCTCTTTTCTTGAAGCATTAGAGCAGTCAGTAGACAAGTTCAGGCACCATTTTGCGCCATTTCTGCTCCATCATTTTTCGTTTTTTGTTATGTTCTATGCAAAACGAAGTTCTTGATACAGCGGAACTTCTAATTTTCAAGCGATGTGGGATGACGTAGCAGATCCAATTGAATTTACTCAGATTAAATCGGTAAAGAATCGAGGTAGGAAAAGATGGACAGGTCCCCAAAGATGAAGTTAAATGAAGGAAGATTTTAATAGAATCATCAAAGTGGAAGCAAAGCTTTTATAGCTAGAAATTAAAGAACAAGTTGTTTGCTAGCTTATATTGCTTGCTTGAACTGGATTGCTCTTGCTTCAAAACAGATATAACTTGCTCCGATAGGCTTGCTCAATTCATTCAATCTTTGGTTTGAATTGGAAATTTCCAGTTTAATCAGGAAGTTGTGTTTGATAATGATGATTCTCGTAAAGAAAAATATTTGACGTATAGTTTAAGATGTTCTTTTTTTATGCCCATTTCTTTGTACTTAAGTGATACTTAATTGGGCAAGAATAAAGCAAAGTAAATTACAAACAATAAAACATATATGAATATTATCATTAAATTAAAACTTAAACAAGCAGCCAAACCCGGCAAAGGAAGAAAACCAAACAAACAAAACATGAAATTCGGAATCTACAACAATCACAAAAACTAGTCTTGGGTATGCGTTGTATCATCACTCATATTTGATCATATTATATACGGTTTATACAAATCACTCAACAGTATCATCTCACCAGTATATAATTAAAAAAAGTGGGGAAAAAAATCTCACGAACAGAGTATGAAAAAGAATACGTGATTGTGATAGAAGTCAACAAATGTTGGGGGTGTTGTTCCATGAACACGAGGCCAGGCCCCACTCATTATCGCCGCCGGGGCCGGTAGGGTCCGGTGAAGCCAGCTGCTGCATGTCGAGCCCAATGTCGACGTCGTCTGTCAATGCCGAGTTGGAAGCTTCGCCGCTGTCGCTGCGCCACTGTCCGACGCCGGCGGTGGTCGCCGTCGGCATGATGTTGAAGAGGGCTGTCAGCCCCTCCTCCTCCTTGAATGAGATCCCTTCAACCCAATTCATCAATAGAGATCAAATTCGCCGATAGAAAAAAGGACGAATAAAACCATTCTTTTGATCCAATCTAGAGCTTACCGGGTGGTAATGGGTGGTCGGAATTGGAGCCGCCGCCGCCGCCGCCGCCGCTGCCGGTCCAATGGACGGCGTTGCTCGAAGAAGCGGGCAATGACATCGGCGAGGGAGGGCCTACGAGACTGGGCTTCCCCAGGCGCGGATCGAAAAGGAGCCAGCCTGGCCGCCGTAGCCGGAGTGCAGCAGGAAAGCATTCAGATCAGTGGCCGGCCGCTCATAGATGAGGGAGGAGGAGCCGGGGTCGGGATTTTGGTTTGAAGGGAGCTCCAATTTGATGGAGATGCCGGTGTCCGGCGGCGGGTTGAGGTCGGTCATGCCGGAGCCGCTGAAGTGGAGAGGACCCCGCTCTTGGTGTAAGAAGGGATGCATTTGGCCTTGAGATGGGAAGGGGAGGGAGAACCCGCCAGCCTTCAATAGGCGAATCGCCGCCGGTGACGACGACGTTGCCGTCTCCGTCGCCCTGGCGGGCGGGAGGAAATGGTGGACCTGGTGATGTCCACCATTGTACCCTGCATCGTGGATAAACGACTGGGCGTGGAAGCCCATCGGCGGCGGTGGCGGCTGTGCCGCGGCGGGGTGGAGGAGGTGTAGGGACGGAGACGGCGAGGGAGGGCGGTGGGCGGCGTGCATGGCGGCCTGGCGTTGTATGTCGGGTGGGTAAAGAGGGAGGCCCATCCGCTGCCGTCTCTTGATCCTTGTATTCCAATAGTTCTTGATCTCATTATCCGTCCTCCCCGGCAACTATGAAATTATTGAAACAGAAAATAAAACAATCAATACATGAATGAATATAATACATCTACATGTTGATGAGATAATGGGATTGGAATGCCAAGGAGGAAGATAACAATGGAATGGTATGGATGGATGAGTAGTAGCGTACTTGGGCGGCCATGCGAGCCCATTTGTTGCCGAGCTTAGAATGGAGTTGGAGGATGAGGCGCTCCTCGTCGGGGAGAAGGCGCCCTTCTTGAGGTTGGGGCGGAGGTGGTTGGCCCAGCGGAGACGGCAGCTCTTGCCGCAGCGGGACAGGCCGGAATTCTTCTGGACGGAGTTCCAGTTCCCCTCCCCGTGCCTCTTCACGTACTCCATTAATATGGCGTCCTCGGCCGCCGTCCAGGGGCCCTTCTTCATCCCCGACCACTCCTCCGCTACGCCGCCCACTCCGACTCCTCCTCCGCAGCCGTGGCCGCTACTCATTCAAATATCCCACCGTCTGCGATCGATTGTTAATTAAAGCGCCGCCGCTCACACAACAAGAACGACGTCGATCATGAACATCATAACCAATTGTTTTTCCTTCTCTCTCCCTTTCATGTCATGTTCATTCCATTCCATTCCATCCCATCCCATCCCATGCGTGATGATGATTTGAATATGATTATCTAAAAATAGCCATTTGTTGTGGTCATGAAAGAAAGACAGGCAAAAGAGAGAGCTGCAGGATGACGAGGCCATATATATATATATATTCACACGTATGTATGATAAAATATACGTATATATATATATATATATATATAAATGGTAGCGAAAGCCAAAGTGGGGTTAAGCTAAATTTAGGGGGTGGGCATTGGGCAAGAGCAGAAGCTCGTGCGATGAAAGCGGAGGAGGGTGAAAGGAGACGCGGTGCGGTGGGGATGAGGATGAACGGATGAAGTTTGGAGAGGAGGTGAAAAGGGCTCATTTGACAAGTAGGGTTGAGTTTTGGTTCAGCTTAATTATATTATGAACAAAATTTTTTCTCTCTCAGTTATAAGCTCAAATTAAATCGATTTCAAATTGAACACAACAAAGTTTGAACTTTATTTTTTAAAAAGAAATTATAATAAATTAAATTACCAAAGATTAAATAGTTCTATTTCATATAAATTATAAATTAATTAATTATCATGTAAAATCATCATTAGGATGTAATTTTAATTATTATATTTTAAATTTTATGTAAATAACTGAGTAAAAACATACAAAATATATTATTTAATGTATGATATCGAGCTTCAAGCTTAATCAAACCTAAGGTCACGTGCTCGTGCTCATGCTCATTTAATTTTAAGTTAGAGTTGAATTTTGACTTAAACTAAATCGAGCTGATCATCAAATGAACTTGAATTTAATCGAGTTGTTGGTATTCCCGACGTTGAGGAAGAGAGATGCGGGTGGGGGTGCATTCCTCGTCTCTATTTTTCGATGGACACGTTTAAATAGGTATATATAATTTATATTATTTGATTTTTAATTTATATATATATATATATATATATATACACACACACATGCAAGCTAAACAACAAGCATAAATGTTTAATTTAAAATTACATCTAAATTTCTTTTAAACAAATTTGAGATAGTGGTATATTGTTTGGTAGTTTATGCTATATTCACAATGTAATAATAATTTTTTCTTAATGCTTAACTAAGTTGGGAAGAGTAATCATGCTCGGTCATGACCAGCCTAATCACTTCAGAAGAGCCCTCTTCCGTGGAGCCCGGTAAAGCCCACAGGTAAAGATGCTATTGGGTTAACTTCAATTTCAAATGTATTAAAAATTCAAATTTTCATTAATTTTTATGTAAAATAAAATATATCATACTTTATAAGATATTAATATATATATATATATGTGTGTGTGTATCAAATTATTTAAGAAAAATCAAAATTATAAAAAAAAAAAAGAAATTGGGTTTGGTTCCGGGTCCTTATAATTAATGGGCTTTCCAAATGGCTCTCTTGGGCCGGGACAGTGCAGCCCATTACGCTGGCACCCTCGGCCCAGCCTGCACTGGCCAGACCTGGGTCGGCCAGTCCATGGGGCCCGGCCTTTTAGGTCTTGGGTGCAAAATCTTGGGCCTACCAAACCAGCCTAAATCTCTTTTCTTTCTTTTTTTTGTTTTTTTGAAAAAGACAGCTGAGCGCTCCCACAATCGGACCCTGTCCAATTTGAAAGCTGAGAAATTTTCTAACACCACCTTAATCGTAATTTTTAAACTAATAAATGATCTAAAATTATAACAGCAAATATTATTACAATAAGAAATTTTTTAACATATAATACTCTAAGTTATATGTTCTTTTCAACCAACCAAATTATAACCAAATCCATGATAAAATATTCGTCAAATATAATTAATTATACGCTAGATAAATAATCCAGGCATTTATATTACTGTTTACATTTATCTAATTTTCTTAAATGTAGTAAATATTTAGTTATATTCTTTTCAAAAGTATTTAATAATAATAAATTTATCTCGATATTTTTCAATAAATCAACATGTACAATGTCGGCGGGAATCTTGGCTAGTATATGTGGTTAAACAAAAATTCACTAATCAAAGCGGAATCGTTGTGCTACATTTCTATATTAACATGTGCAAAGTACAAACATCTTGGTTGTTTTCAAGACGAATTCATCCACCAGAGTACATCCTGAATCATTCTTGTCTGCTTAGTAGTCGATAGATAAATTATGGACTGTTCATGCAAATCAAACGTGTCGATCAAACTCTAATATAAACAAGATGAACTTGAGCCTAGCTCAACTTGCTCGATGATTTTTAAACTTAATACTCCAAGCATACACATTAATCCGGATTATTTCTCACAATATGATCTGTGCGGGTTAGCCTTACAGTTAATTTTCTTCTTTCAGCGCATATCCGCTCATATTTCAAGTTGTCATGCTCTTAAACATCACAAGTGTAGCTACTCTAGCAATATTATCATCGTTTCTTGTGTTCCAAATAGTCTCGCTCTTTACCATGATAGTTAGGGAACATAGAGAGAGAAAGAAAGAAAAGTTCAAGGACCACATTTTTTTACCATAAAAAAATATAAATCATAAAATACAGTACTCAACTAATTTGATCTTGAAGCGAAGGAAGAGGGAGATGGAGAAGACAAATTTATCTAACAATGAACACTAGGAATAAATGAACTAATCCTTTGTACGAGCGTGATTGCATATATTGAAACTATATTAGATGTAAGGACAAGAATACACTTTACAGGACAGTAAATACATCATAGATATACTATCCGTCTTTATAGTAATGAAACAGAGTATACACCACGTACATTACGGCTGATGGAGGGAAGACCTGCATGAACTAAATGCTTAGAAACCCATAGCATCTCAATGACAAATAGGTCGAACGATATAATAGCATTTTAGCGAATAGAATATTTTTGAATATTCCATGGAAAAAGAAGAAAGAACAAAAGAAGTTTGCTTCGAAATATAAGCAATGGGACATATTAGATTTAAGCTACTTAGGTTAGAAATCCAACTAAATTCTAACCTATCCAGATCAACCGATATGGACAAGAACATCACTTACCAAGTTCGGAAAATGAATCACATCTACTTTCCTACGTAGCATCTACAATCATTGCACGAGTCCAATGCTCGATGTCCTCTGCCTGCGATGGAGGCGGAGGCAAGTTAGTTCGTTCAACAATATCCCATCCATCAGCCGAACTTTCAAATTTTGCAGCATCAGCTAATTCAGCACCAAAGAGGAAACTGGCAGTGGACTGTGACAAATTGTTATCACAGACATTACGCTGCAACAGCACAATTAAACACATCACGCAAAATCAGACAATGAAAAAATGGCTCAAAATTTATCCACAAGTTAATGCTCTGTAAATTAATTAAAACATTTGAATAGATATTATCGAGAGGACCAAACCATGAATGTTGTATGCGCACTTTCTACCATACTGCTTGAGGAAATAGTTGAATTGGAATTCCATACAGATTTGTTGGCTTGTTGGATCTGCTTGCAATGTCTGAAAGCACAGAGAAGAAAGTAAAATTGCAGGTTGCCTGCAGAAAATGAAATTAATAAGTTGAAGATGGCGAATACCTTGAGCAAGCCATCTTCAGGGAAACATTAGACCGAATCTCTTTGGAAGAAGATAGAGTAGACAACAATTTTGAAAAGGCCTCAAATGTGGATGCATCAGATGGAACATCTAGCCCAAGTGAGTTATATCCATATGCAGTAATGCAAGCCACACTCATCTTTAAAAGAGAGATTCCTTTTTGCAAATCCTTATGACTTTCAAGAGAATGTGGCGAGGCAGATGAATAGTTAAAACTACTGCTTCCAGCAGAATCCAATTGAGGTTTCCTTTCTGATTCCACTGAAGAGACACCAAAGTTGCTTTTATCAGACCAAGAATTCTCTGTGCTGCTGGAACAGAAATTTTGGCGTGGAATAAAAAGGGGATATTCATTACTGCATTGAAGATAAAAGGTAAAGTGTGTAAAATAAACAGAATAAAGCTGAATGGAAATAACTTAATACCAAATTAATGCAGTAAACAGACATTTCAGTGAAAAAAGTCTACCTCCGAGAAGATGGCCGAGCATCCCAATATGACTTTCTCTGCCAAATTCGTGAACAAGAACCCTAGAAAAACATCTTTTCCTTAAAACTATTTTAAAACGAAGAAACTACATGATGCAATGGACAAATTAAAACTGCAAAATAATTTTCACACCATCATATAACAAAAAAACATTAGATAAGTCCACAAATGATGCAGTGGCACTTACCGCAAAACCTGAGTTGTGAAGAGCCGGTGCAGCCAAATTGTGGACAACAAGATTTAGAAGCTGGACCATATACCTGTTAAAAAGAATGCTATGCAAGTGATCAGCAGATAAAAAATTTGTCATGCTTCATCAAAACCGCAAGAAGGGGAGCGTTGACACAATTGGTAATATTTGCTGCTGTGTGACCTACAGATCATGGGTACAACTTGTGGAACCAGCCTCTAGCCAGATGCAGGGTAAGGCTGCCACAATAGACCTTTTGTGGTCGACACAGTTAGGCTGCCTTTGTGCACAAGGATGCCTTTTTTAATTAACATAACAAGATACTCTGACTGTAACACATGCATATATAGACCAGCAGGTCACATCAAAGTCACAGGTAAATGGCATAAACGAAGCAATTATTAAACAAAACAACATGTTTAACACACCAAATTCCATAATGAAGATGGATTGCATCTGGAGCGGCATCACATGATTACAGCTTCGTTACCCAAACAGAAAGACAAATTCCAACTTTGACAACTTTAAATTAATTAACATAACCCAAAAAAAATAAATAGGCTACTCAAAGATCCTCAAAATAATGCAAAAGAGGGTCTAAGCATTGTAGATTCAACAAAAAAAAATTACTGACCCCAAAGAGGCTGCAAGCTCATCAGTTGGAACAGAATGTGGATCAAGACCTCTAGGCAAGCGTGCATTACATATTTGGTCATACGGCCCCCCGTTAGAACCTATCTTTCGTTCCCCATCTAATGGCAACTGAAAAAATAAATAAATTCACATCATTCAACTAAAATTTAATAGAAGTCTTTCCAAATTATCACAGATATATCTATCAATAAACAATCTTTTTAGCAAACGGAAGGAATAAAGGTGCTATAAACTTCATGTGTATACTAAGGCTTTCTCAGATAAAGGCATTTCACCCATCTTTTCATGGCTTTTTTTCCTTTTCGAAATTGAATGATATGAGTGTAAAAAAATTGTAATTAGTTCTCAATTCTAGAATAAATTCCATACATACCCGTCGCTGAGGAAACAATTTGCAAATTTGTTTCATAACCACAGACTGTTTGTGTAATCGTTCAGATGTAATTGCCATCTGCAAGGTATGCACAATCACCAGTCATCACAACTGTGTATTGATCTAGGAAAAACTTATGAATAAGAAGATTGCTAAATGGTCCACAGTTTTCTTTCGGCACAAAACTGTTAACACTTATTACAAGGACACCCGCATTTAATAGAGGACAATGCCTCGTGAATGGTGTAAAAAATGCATTGACAAGCTAATCTACAAATCATAACAAATATGGAACAGGAGTAATATGGCAATAAGAGGTCAAAGTTTTGTCCAGCTAGCAGTTGAAAACATATAAAACTTCTCAGCATGACACATTAGAGAATAATTTGAAGTGCATCTATGAGCCGTCTAATTTCTAACATGCAAGATTTCAGATGTTCTCAAATGAGCAACCATGCAAAGATCCAAACGTTAAAAAGACAATGAAAAAATACTGATCAGGTAGAATTAAGACAGGCAATAACAAATGTATAAACACAGCAGAACTTGCACATTAGACAATGTGCAGAATCAAACACACACTGCGATAATAGCCTCTTCACTGTTTCAGATGTGAACTTTACATATATTCAATCCATGGAAAAAACCACATCAGTTTTCTTCATATCAAGATATTATTTCACTATATAAAGAATTAAATAGGAGATATCTCTCATCTCTGCCTTGACTGCAAACATAAAGGAAAATAATAGTAAAATGAAAATCAATCAAGATACTTCGTACATGTCCCAAGCTCTGTGTGCAAATGAGATTAGGGTAAAATTTCTCCAGCTGTTCCACACGACTTCTTTCTAACTGTGTGTCAGAATACAGGAAAATAATCACGACAAAAATGATAATATACGATCCTATTTAAAGAGCTAATTGGTCCAGCCAATCATGCCTAGGGATTGAATGTACTCATAAAAACAACCTTGTCATGAGAAATACAAAAGAAATGAACAATCCGTGATCAGCCCAAGTTTAACCTATATTTCCAACTCCTCAAGTTGAGAATAGTATCAGATGTTCTTAGCTTAATATTATTTTATGTATCCACGTGGAATGTCAAAATATTCAAAACACTACTTTTGTGAGTTGATTCACTGATAATATTATGCATTTTATATAATGAGATGTCCGTACGTCTCTTACATGGTGAAGCAAATTGGTCACATTCAACTTAAGTAGGCAAAATCAACAAACAGGTATTTTAAAAACTCTAAGAGGCCCAATGCGACATATTAAAAAAAGTAGGAGCACTAGACAGTAAAAGTCAGAATCTTAATCCATGTGCTAGTCCTCTAACAATTGGCTGAAACTACTCTTCCTTTCTCACCCACTTGGCCCCAAAATTATGTATCTTTTCCCTGAACTTCATCTATAAAAACAAATTGACATTGAAGATCATGGGAAGAAAAATTGGTACAGTGGCAAAAGCAGATTCCAAAGCTGCATGTTGAACTTTCAAATTGTTAGACATCCTCTCAAGTTCACATTTCCCTGCAAGAAAATTATTTTTCCAGCAGCAAAATCAGCCAAAAACACGGACACACAAAAAAAGAAGAAGCCCTTTTACAAATTAAATATATTAAATATACTGATATAACCAACCATGAGATACACGTTTCTCTGTAAGATGGAGCTTCCTCCTTAATTGCTCAAGTTTTTCATTTTTTGCTAACATCCAGTTTTGTTGATCAATCACTTTGTTCTGAGAATCATAAGAGGAGGTATGGAACCATACAAGTAAAGAAAAACAGAGAGGGCAGTGAAAAAATTGATCAAAGAACTATATAAATCTAGACTTCATACAGCGAACTTGCAGTACACTAAAACTATAGAACCATCAAAGCAAATAAAAGAAGTAAAATACCCAAAACTTAAGACACCTCTAACCTTTGCACTAAGTGCATCACTCAGTCTCGTGTAAAGAGAATCTCGAGCATTTTTTAAAGAATTTAGTGTGGTGCCGCAATCATTTAATCTGCGCAGAAAATGGTCCAATCCTTACAGTCAACGTCGGAACAAACGTTTCGACTCAATTAAAGCACAAAAAGCATTGGGAGAAACAACACCTGTAATTGACACAACGACAGCAAATCGAAGCGAGATTTGAACCCTCACACAGGGCACAACAACCATGCTTTCTACTCATATTATCATCCAGGCTCTTCCGCCTCCCGTCTTGATTTACAATGCCGCGACCTGCCAAAAAGATAAACTTCTAATATTATGGTATAATTGCCATGTTATTGGATTCAGAACGATGAATCGTATTCACACAATCACCTACGTACTTCATAGCGCTTTCTAAGTACCAAGGTAAATAAATAAATAAATTTACTGGCATCAAGTGAGGAATTCCATGGTTCACGGTTTGCGCGGGCAGACGACACGCAAACCAACACCAATACGGTATCGACGACATGCCACCACCGGTAAGTCGGCGATTTACCGCCGACATGGGAAACGGAGGGAGGGGAAAGAGCGGGTGCAAAAAACTTGCCTGCCAGGAACATCTCGATGGCCGGGAAAGAAAGGAAGTCTCCCGACGATGGGTGGTAAGGTATCGCCTTCTTCTTCGCTGTCGATCGGGAAGACTTCGGTGGAGAGGGGAGGCGAGAGGGAGGAGGGCTCGCGGGTTTATTATTTATTTATTTATTGTTGTTTAATATTTGTACGGTTTACCTAAGTCGAGCTTTCTTCATCGTAATTAATACTTACCCCTGTTTTCATAACGAGGGTAGAGAACTTTGGATGAACGCCCCTATCCTTGACTTTAACCTTTCATTGATTTCTTGAAATTTATTAATATGTTGAAGAATTATAATTTTGATATTAATAAATATCTACTTTAGCTTCACGAAACTACTATTAATTTAAATTTAAATTTAAATTATAAATTTGCAAACTCTACACACAATAATATAATGTGAAATTTTTTTAGTTAATTATGGATGCAAAGTTAATTATTTTTTTGCCCTTGGGCTTACATTCTCGTTAAAAATTTAAAAATTACCTATAAATTAATGTATATATTATATTTACCCATAACGAGGGATGATGGTTAGGTCCAGCTAACGGCGCCTTAATTTGGTGGCTATGACCAAATCTGATTGCACCTTTAAAAAATAAAATAAAATTGTCCTGTATCTTTAAAAAGAAAAAAATAGCTAACAGCCATGTTTTAGTCTGCCTTGGCTGCTACAAACGTCGATGGTAGTTGGTTGGGCAGCGGTAACCAAATGCCTTCAAAAAATAAAAAATAAATAAAATTGACCGCAACTTTAAAAAAAATAGTGGCCAATGGCTAATTTTGGCCAAGGTCGGCTAGCCCTAGATGCTGGCGACCAAGCCAGACCTACCTTAGCCACACGTGAAAGAGGGAGTGGAAGGGTGTTTTTTTCATTAAATTTGGATCATCTTTATGATCGGATAAACCAAATTAAGATAGATAAAAAACTATTTTTACCCTAGGCTAAGATAAATTATATATATCACCACCACAGGAGAAGAGGACTAAGGGATTGTCTTAAAGGAGATAATCATCATCATAGTAGGTGCTACCAAGTACCACTTTCCCTTTATCCTTATTCTTACGATATCACATGTATTTTTTTACTTTAAAGAAAGATGTATTTTTTCTCCTCTTTTTCAAAGTGTCCGTGAGATAAAAAAGAAAAATGTGGAGGATATTAAAAAAGGAGAGAAAATGAGAGGACTAGAATGAAAATTAGAATGAAAGATGGAGAGTAATCAATGATATTTACTTATACTTTTATTTTAAAACACAATAAATAAGATTTTTAAACTAAATAATTTTTAATATTTTATAAACATTCCAACATAATTACAAGAATTATAGTGATATTTGATAAATCTTATCAACTAATATATAACAATTATTAAGTAAGAATTTTAAAGAAGCTAAAGACGAATTCTAACTCAAAAGGGATACACAACATTGAGCTTATAATTTCTTAAAGTTGTTAATAATAATGAAAATTTTAAATCAGGCAGTATTTAACATTCATACTTAAAATTTATTGTCACTTTTAATAAAATACTAAAATTATATATAAGAAATATGCTTTTCAACTCAAATAATTAATAAAGTAGGAATTTTTAAATATTGAATTTATAAGTCCATCAATAATGAAGTTTAAATTTTGTGAAGTTGTGCATAATACTGTAGGATAAGTACTACTGAACAAAAAATGTTATTGCTTAATAATAATACAAAAAGCATTAAGAAGACTTACCTACAAAATAAATAAAATAAATAGTCTAAAAAACGATGCTTTTTTATAAAAAAACAAAAGAAAAAATTGCACCTCACGGTGAAAGTCGAACTTTGCCTTTTATATCTCTGGAAGCTAACGGCAACCATAGGTAAAATTATGAAGCAATTAGTAGCCAATTTCAATGTAATTGTGTGATTAAATTCATCAGATATCAGTGTTCTAGAAAGTATAATACTAGTGGTACAAATTGGAAACAACTGAACTCAATCAGGAAAAAAGAAGGATTGTAGTGAATACCTCAATACAACATACTTTTGTACTTCAGAGCTAACAATATACAAGTTCACTCTCACTTCTAAGTCCTCATTCACCCCTATAAACATTGTGCAAACCATGCACGAAAATTAGATCATTAAAACAACATGATGTCTCACTTCAAGCCAAGATCTCGGATAGCTAACTCACGAGAAAAAAAGAAAAAAAACCAAATTCAGCATTCAGGATTCCCATACTTCCTGCCATATTCATCATTATTTGGGAAAAAGAAAACTGGGTATCCACATTAGGAATGAAGGATCAGAAAAGCTTTGCAGGTTGGGCATTTCCACTTTTCATCATTGCACAGAATTCCTCGTAGTTTATTCTTCCATCCTATAAAAGTTTCGAGATGAGTTAAGGAAGAAACTGAGAATTTTCAATCTTTAAAATAAAGTTTTAGGTATACTTACATTGTCAGTATCCACTTCAGAGATGATTTCCTTTATGCTGGCTTCATCACCCATCCCATACTCCTTCATGGCTGACTCTAGTTCATCCACGGTTATGAACCTGGATAGAATCGACAAGATATCATAAAAGTACCAAGTTAACACTCATGCAATCATAGGAGGACACAAAGGAAATATCTTGGTGAAATCAGATGACCCAATTCCACAGAAACTTTTGCAAGCTTTGTCATGGAATAGAATAAATAGAACTTAACAAGAAATTTGTGTTTACATAGAATAGAATAAATTGAACTTAACGGACACATATGGTCATGTTTGTCATAATTTGAGATCAGCAAACTTAATGGAACAGTCAGTTTCATCAGGACTCATAAATCATTATAATTAAAGCATACAAAACTTATGATTTAGACATTATCAATTATTTAAAACACTTTAAAAATTTTAATCCTATGAGAAAAGCAGCAGCTGGAAATATATTTCACATCTTCATTTTAACATTTGAAGAAAATTATCAGTCAAACGCAGTCAAATTTAATGATCCTTTCTCTTGATGAAGCAGCTGTATTGAATAACCACTTGACCAAATAGCTTACGTTGTTAGGGAACAATATTCTTTAATAATTATCTTCATGATTCCCTGCATGAAATTTATTTTTTTGAAAAAAAAAGATTCTGCACATTAACATACAAGGGGCATACATTCCTCTGGGCATTTTTTGTGTTCGTAATAATTTAACCTAGGCCATTTGGTTCTGACTTCCGGCCATTCTTTTATAGCATGATTTTCTTTTAAGATTTGAGGGCAAGTGGTAATCCAAAAAATGAATGCTCCCACTGCCATGGTACAAATGGAACATTTAACTCAAAACTAGGTGCTTTGATTGTAATGCATACAACTTGCTTATAAAAATCATTAAAATTGAACTTTCATAGAAAATAGTGTCTTAAAAATTGGATGGATTTTTCAGACTAACCCGCTTTTATCTTTGTCAAAATGTTGAAAGGCTCTGTATAAATGTTCATCCCTTTCTAATCGGTGTCTGTGCATTGTCGCTGTGATGAATTCTATGTAGTCAATGGTCCCATTTCCATCCACATCAGCCTAATGGCAATTAAAGAAACCAGAATATCAGCTAACAGGAAGCATCAAACAATTGTTTACCAGATAAACAAACGAAAGCAATAGAATAATTTCTTCAAACAAACCGCTTCCATGAGTTGCTTCACTTCCACCTCAGTGAGTTTTGATCCAAGTCGAGCCAATCCACTCTTCAGTTCTTCATAGGTAATTGTCCCACTTTTATCAGTATCCATATTAGTGAACATGGTTTTCAGCCCCTTAATCTCTTCTTCAGATAGACTTTCTGCAATAACCTAAAAATGAAATAGAAATTTCAATGAAATAGGATATATTAAAGTACAGGAAAATAGAAAAAAACACATTTTTTTACCATACCTTGAGTGCAAGCTTCTTGAGCTTGTTCATTGCCCTAAACTGCTTCATCCTTGAAAGAACAGCACTGTCTATTGGTTTGTCAGATGCATCTCCACCAACTCTGAGCCAAGGATGCTCTTTATGAACGACATAGGAGCCATTGCACAGATTTAAGTGACAAACAGGCACATGATAATTAGAGTTTGATAATCTGCGGTAACCTCTTCAAGCAACTAAGAGATTCTTTATTCATCACACATAGTATTTAAGATACGAACGAGATAAAAAAATTGCATTTTAATCGTCTATTTGGATGACGTTTTGGGTTTGGCTACATAAATCTATCATCTTAAACGACCATATTGACATAATACATACCAAGAACTTGTGCTGATGTTATTCTTCTCTTTGGTTCTTGTGTCAACATCCTTCGTACCAAATCTTTAGCACTACTTGATATAGATGGCCAAGGTGAACTATCAAAATCAATTTCCCCTTCCAAGATAGCATCAAATATGCCCTTTTCGGTTTCTGTCATATATCACCGTTCATTCAGCAACCATGTCTTTTTAAGTATGCAAAAAATTAAGGCAATTATACAATTAAATTTTTGCAGAAAATAACGGAGAATTGCTAGTATGTCAGTTTACCAGCCCAAAAAGGAGGAACACCACTAAGAAGAATATATAAGATTACACCCGCACTCCAAACATCCATCTCCTTCCCATAATTACGCCGAAGAACTTCAGGAGCAACATAGTAGGCACTTCCAACAATATCCCGGTATGCTTTTCCTGAAATTGACACAATACTTAAGATCTAGAGAACCAAGCCATCCAACATCGTCATCACCATCGTCATCACCATTATCATAATCAAACACCTGATCCCGCTAGGCTTGGGTCCACACATTAATTTTGTATCATTGATTTGGTTGCTTTCATTATTTAATTATTGTTAGGAACATGTGTAACTATAAAAGTGGAAAGTTTTTGAGCTAGACATGCTCCCTAACACAGAACTTGCTAAAGAGGAAAACGAGATGGATATTGAACATCATTGCCATTATGTACTTTTCCAAATCAAGGATGCGTATCAAGAGAAGAGGTTTACTTGAGAAACATTACAAAGTCATCCTCCATAAAAAATGCTGACAAGGAAAAAAACAATTTGTTTCCGAATGGAAGTGTGACAATAAGTATACAATATCTTCCACCTTATTATTTACAATTAAAGTGCATAATAGAATCATACTATTTAAATTGTTAAATATCATGTCCTATTGCTTAAACAAGAACGTTCAGAAAAATCATTTGATATAAAAATTGGCAACCTTCATGATAGCCTGATTTGAAAGAGTTTCTGACAAATAACAGTCATTTTCTGAAAGAGCAATTCAACTATTTCAGACATGATTTAACTATTCATAATTTTATTTAAGGAAAGATAGTAACCCCATTCAATTCATTTAGCCTGCCTGCACTTTAGCTGACATGCTATCATGCTGTGGCTGCAGCATCGGCCATGAGAAGAAGCAAATTACTATCACACGTAGGGTATAGAATTCCAACCATTATCAAAAGTCCCAATATGTTTTATAAATAATAAAATTACAATCCTATAACATACGCCCAAAGATCTGAAATAAAACCTAAATTCAAATTGGCACAAACTTAGACTTTCATTTAAAACCTGTCAAGTAGGAAGTTGCCAAGTTATAAATAAACTCATTCTTCCAATATAAATTGAGTAGGAATTAGAGGTCGATATTCATAGACGTGCAGAAATAGCACCAGAGCGAAATCGTGCAATATCCTATCGTTCAGTTACTCATCATAATAAGAAGAATCTTATAATTCAACACAATCATCAAATCACATCACAAAAATTATTTTGAGTAGATTTGGAGGTAGCCCCTAGCTACACTACTGACTAATACATTATGCAAATCACACGGCATGGAATCTTTAATGTTTTGCAGCAGACACAAGGATTTTCATACATCAAACTAAGCGTGCTTTTCAGCTTACTTCTCTTACGACAATCCAGCTGCTCAGAAATTGCTTCTCTAAAGAGGATCAATCCAAACAAAGGTAAAAATAGTATGAAGAAAAATTGCCCACCTCGGCGCGCTACACTAGAGTTTGCCCTGATCATTAATTAGCCGAGTTTGCAAAGATGAAATGAGTTTAATAGGAAAGAAAAACTTGTAATGTAGGGGGGGCATTACCTTCCTCAATAAAGACAGAAAGCCCAAAATCTGTAGCCTTCAACGCCGCCTTTGCATCCTTGCTTGAAAGCAGGAAATTCTCGGGCTTAAGATCTCTATGCATGACTCCCATGAAGTGGCAAATATGCACCACATTGACGATCTCCCGGAAAATGCTTGCAGCAGCCCTCTCAGTGTAGAAGCCCTTGGCAATAATCCTATCAAACAGTTCCCCGCCGGCACACAACTCCATCACGAGGTGCACCGAATGCTTGTCCTCATAAGCTCCTTTAAACTCCACAATATTGGTCTGACCTGATAAATGTTGCATGATCTGAATCTCCTCTTGATGTCCTCCTTATCATTCTTGTTGAGAAGCTTCCTCTTTGATATGGATTTGCAAGCATACGAATGGCAGGTGGCAATCTCCACGCAAAGGTGAGTCACTCCAAACTGTCCCCTACCCAGTTCCTTCCCAAGCGTGTACAAGGACCTCACATCTTCGTACGGCTTGCCAAGTATGGTGTCCGCCGCGTGCACTGCCTGGAGCGGCGGCGGAGCATGGGGCGACAATGGTTTCACCACCGGAGCAGCTTCATGCCGCCTCTCGGGCACCGGTTTAGGCCGGTAGGCGGGCTCCTCTTCCACCTGCCGATTCTGCTGCCTCAGACCAGCGTACCCATTAATCTCCCGCTCCGAAGCTTCGCTCTTGCTGCAGCAGCCACCCATCTTCCCGGTAAGAATCGAGTCTTGGACACCTTCTCTGCTCTCTTGAATCAATCAAATCCGAATTGAATTTCGACGAAAAAGAACGAGACAAGCTACGGAAGTTGCCGCTTTTCTTTCCTTTTTCTGAGAGATCTCTTGCAGTAGGCAGCAAATCACAAACGAAAACAGAAGAAGAAAAGATTCCAACTCTCGACCATGGAGCCAGCTAGCAAGAGCTGGAACAAGAACACAAGAAAGCAGAAAAGGCCACCATGGATGGGAAAGTTGACTCCAGAAGAGAATTTTACAGAGCAAACAGGGTCTATGCTCTTATGGGAGTTGGCATCATTTGGACAAACGCAGAATAATAAATATGTTGTTGGATGTGGTGATCAGATGAGCTTTGAGAAGAAGCAGGAAAAGAAAAAGGTGTAAAAATTGGTGACCAGGAAGGAGTCAGAGGAGGAGGCAGGAATCAATAATACATACAAAAGTGAAAACCAAATGGAATAGAGATTCCAAAGTAGTGGACGGATGACAAGGTGAGCTGATGGTAAAAAATAAAATTTTTTGAAACTAAAAATATTTATTTAGTGGAAGAAAGGCGTTGAAAGTTCGCATTAGTGAAAATAATCCTCTTTCTTCCCCTAACGTTTTGGCCACATTATTTATTTATACGATAATGAATAAATCCAAACATGATATGGATAAACCATGTAATTTTTTCTTTACATATTTTTTAATTTAAAAATTAGTTTAAAAGATAAGATTTTTTTATTAACTTTTATATAAATCGCCGGTTACCTTCAAATATAATATAAGATAAACCTAAAACTAACTAGGCAACAAAGAGAAAAATAACTTTAAAGAAATAAAAAAGGACATTTATTATATTATATTATTTATTTTATTCAACCATACAAAAAAAAATTAAATACAAAAAATGAATTCATAGACAAAAAATATTTGCAATAGATAAAATATGATTTAACGAATATATATATATATATATACACAAAATTCTCATAAACGCATAACTGAAAATTTTTAAAATAATTACATGTATCTGGCTTGTGTTGGCAGGTTTTTATCGGCTCCTCCAATCATATAATTAATATTGACACAATCATTTATCCAATGAATAGTCAAATATTAAATCAATGCTCGTTAGTTTTGTTATAATACACTGATTATCCATCTCAATCAATTTTATGTTAAATTTTTATAAGTAAATGATTCAATATAAACACAAATTTAGATATATGAATCCTATTTTTATGATAAGCCCAATTGGTATCTAATTTAATACTAATTGATACACGCACCCGTGAGTGCAAACCTACTCATAAACAGGCATCCAATCAGTTAACAACAAACATGTTTATCAATTGAGGGAGCAAACTCAGTATTAAGGTTTGGTAAGTCTGACAAATTATTTATTATCGTTACGGTCCGGTTGGTAGGCATGAAAATTATGTAAATAAAAATAAATTTTATACAAAATAAAAATGAAATAATATAAAATGATATAAAAATTTTAAAAAATTTCCTTTTAAAATGGTAAAAAAATAATATAAAAATAAAATATTTATTCTCGAGTGGAAGTACACGTGCCACCCAAAATTTTCTCTAATTTTTTTATTGTTTATAAAAAAATATTGCTATGCAAAACTTATATTTACTTATATTGAAATTAAAATTTTTTAAACTAATTTTAAGACATCCAAACTCAAGAAAATTTGTAACCTCTAAATTTATCATTTCTTTCATACATATATTTTTACTTATATTTACTTTGATTGAAAATTAAATTTTTTAAACTAAATTTTAAGACATCCAAACTCAAAAAAAATTGTAACCTCTAAATTTAACATTTCTTTCATGCATATATTTTCATATATATATACTTTGATTAAAATTAAAATTTCTTTTAATTAAATTTTAAGATATCTAAATTCAAGAAAATTTGTAACATCTAAATTTAACATTTCTTTGGTACATTCTCTGGAGAACCAAATATGCCCCCACATCTCCCTTTTTACTTAATATAGTATGTTATCAAATAATTCATGAACTCCCTATAGTATTGATAAAAACAAATGTTAGTCAAAAACTGGACATACGAACCTATATATCCACCACTTGTCTGACTTAGCAGGTACAATATGTTGGCAGCCCGAATCATTTGAACTATGGATATGTTGATTGTATTTGCGTGTGACTTGGAAACCATGCCATGTGTCATAGGGCTGATTTAATGGTATAATTTTTTGTCCTAAATCATGACATATGCGATGTATTTTTATTTAGAAACACTTGGTCTTTCACAAGTCACACAACAAGTCACACAACAAATCACAATATACTATGATAATATAGAATCACCTCAGCACTAACAAGTAAATTCGAAACCCTTATATTACACCTAATTGCTAGCATATACAATATGAGGTTTATGACTACTGATCTTAACACAAACCAATCACAATCTTGACAATATCAATACGTTACAATAAGCACGCAAATTCACCAAGCAGATATAACACCACGTCTCAAACCAAATACCCCTATTCGGTTATATAAAACCTTTGAATTCACTTAAGTTCTTATACTCAACACCAAGTAAATAAGAACGCCAACCTTAATTCCACTCAATGAAATAAATAATTACAAGCAATCAAACCCCTTAGACTATTTATCACGTTGTAGACATGAAAACCCCACAACTAAGCCTCCCTTTCCTAAGAAAAACTATGAAGACAATGAGCAATCCTCGCTCACAATAGTCCTTACCAATATAACCCAAAGTCGTCCTCACTAGAATAAACTTGTTTACATGTAATTCAACTCAAAACGAATAGTAAATATATCGTATGATATAAGGGGTACCTTGATTTAACTAGACAATCACCTTTATGAAGTTTCAATCCCTCAACATGAAGAATCGACCATGACAACTTTAACTTGTCTCCCCTTTATCTCTTCACTGAAATTTCCCTTCAAAGAACTTGTATTCAACTCTACATGAATAACCATTTATAGAATTGTCTATTCTAGAGTTTTAGTTGCACTCTAATACCAAGTCGTCTAACGAGAAAGTCAAATTCTATTATCAACTATTCTCATCACGTAATGCAAGACTCCAGCTCATATCAAACTCTCCCTTAGTGTGTTTTGGTAATGTAGTTGAGTCCCTTAGCTGGGCAAAACTCCCAAAGGTCACCAAACCTCAAACCTTACTACCCAATTTCACTTCTAGGGTTTGGTCTTGGTCCTAATTCCATCACAACCATCTCGGTTATCAATCCTTGTTTACCTCGAAGTCTATGTCCTTCATGTCCACGTATCCCTCTAAAGTTCTCTCTTGCAGGTTTGTCTGTGTCTGTATCCAAGTCATCCAAATAAATCTCTAACTTGCCAACACAATCTGTTGCTCGATCATGCCTAGTGCTCTCATGCAGGCCTACCAACTCGTTCACCCGTTCTCGATTCACTCGATATTAAGTTATCAATATGTTCGGTATTGCTCAACCTCGCTTTGTCGATACTTAACAACGTACTGTCGATAGATAGGCTTGAACTTAATGCTCGATCACCATTGCTCAGATTCTCAGCACTACTTGATCACAACCAAAATTCTTTTCTATTCACTTTCATCACCAGGACTATCATCCGCCAAGGCATTCAACTACCCCCATTGGCCTAAATTTGAACAACGAGTAACATATTTCTCGTATGAGTATGCATGATAGATGGGTGAGATAGGCGACTATTCGTTTTGTGCATCCCAATGTAGCTCGATTTGGGCTTCTTTTTTCTTGAAGTTGATTGGAGCAAAGTACTTATCTTACCGACCTTTATATGGTCGGCTTCCTACTCCGTTGAAAATTTTCATCTCATTTTAAATACGTTGAAACAATTTGAAAGAAGATGGAAAATTTTATAGGTTTTTATTTATTTATTTATTATTATTTTTGTTGAAGTTTAGTTGGTTAAGTTCATACGAAATAAATACGAGATGTATAAATAGTACTTGTTACAATTAGGGGAGGTAAATAGTACTCAATAATATATACTATAATTCTACCTAAATTAGGATTTTAAAAAAGCAAATAAATGTAATATATTTATAATTAGGCTATCACATTAAAGTTTGTTACTTAAATTTAATTTAATTTTTTATATATTTTATATAATTATTTATTTACATATTATTATTTATCATTAAAAAAACTTAGAGTGTAATTTTGTTTGAACTAAAAATCTTTAAAAAGTAAATTCTATTTAGTTATTATAATTTTCTACTTATTAAAAATCAAAATATTTTTAATATTTGAATGCAACTATATTTTTTGGTTGAAACTAAACAAATATTTATTATTTTTATTTTAAAATATTATAATCATAATCTTAAAATTAATTTTGCATATTCTTAATATATTTTTAATAATTTCAAATATATATATGCGCATCGCGAGGGTCGATCCGTCCGTGATCACCGAGCCTGTACGAACGACAATCTCTATTCGGATCAAACATTGCCCGACTGTTTTTTACGTTCATTTGACAATGCCAACTGCAAAAGTCGATTTTTGCCGACCACGGCAGCGGCGGTGGCGGCGGCGGCGGCGATTTTTCGGCCTGCATAAGCGCCGCCATCGCCTCTGATTTTGAGGGGAAGCGGAAGACAACAAAGCTCTTCCGAAACTCAAAACCTGTAATCAAATGGTCGAAAAAATCGAAACTCCCAAAGATTTCAGTCTCTACCCGTGGCTGTCACAAGAGAAGTGAAGCATGGTCAATCGATCGATCAATCATCTTGTCCAAGGTACTTATTTCTTCCAGTTCCATTGTTATTACGACTTATGAGGTTATCTCTGCGTTCGTTGCTCTTGTGAATGTGTTTGCAAGTCTTTGGAGAATTGGATGGAGAGACCAGGGATTGTGACCATTCATTTTTCCTTTCTAAGTAATTGAGATGATACGAGCTTGTTTGGCTTGCGAGTAAGAAATGGAAAAAAGTAGGAAAGTTGACTTTTTTTTCTTCTTCTCACTTTATAAGAGTTTGGTAGGCATGAAATTTTGGAAGAAGGAAATATGATTCTAAAAAATTTCTTTATCATCTTTTTTTCTTGTACACATAAAATACAGATACTTTCTATTTTTATGTATGTATAACCTGTGACTATCGGTAAATTACTTGATATTGGTTTATGCATTGTGCTGGTCGAACCATAGATTGATGACTACAGAAATGGAATAACTCTCGCAATGGTAACTACCCATGATCAATACATGGCCATAACAGACATTTTATAAAGATGAGGTACTTTTTAACACATCAATTACTAATACAAAAATTGTATATGATGCTTGAGAATCATTAATTAAAGAATGAACAAGTAGTTACAGTTTTTTTGATATGCATGCTATATAGGTTGATAACATTTAGTCTACTCTTGTCTTTATCATCGCCAATTCAGAGAAGTGGGCCGTAATTTGCTGATCCATTTCACGAACCCTTTGTATGCAACTGGCAAATTAGTAACATTAATTTGATTGGTGTCTTTACAGAACACAACTTTGCCATCATGAACTGGATTTTTCTTTATAATGCACCCCACACATTTGAGAAGCATTGTAGTAATGCTTAGTGAAACAAATGAGTGTGTCCAGCAAAGAAACTGCTAATATATGTACAAAATAATTGAAAAAAGTTCATTAAATTATTTTGAAGGAAAGCTGCATATTTTTCTGATCGAGGTCTAGTTCATAGTGAATGCTGGATACATGGGGTGGCATGGCATTGGTTGGTCCATCACTGTCAAGGCCTTGTCTGAGAGTGCTTAATTTTTTACTGGTCACAATAAGTCATACGAGCATCAATATATGAGAATATTAGTGATAACTTTACGAATGCAATAATATGCTCTGACATCTCTTCCTGAGAGTAGGTATCATCCATGTACTCATATATCATTGATATGGCTATTCTGTTCTCAGATGAAATCCAGCATAGGTCACAACGGACCGATGGTGCCTCCCCCGTACACTTGCGCTTTCTATACCTTCAAGTAACCTTTATCCTGGTGGTTCACCTGATGTTTGCATTGATATGTTCTTCTTGGATGTCCAATGTGGAATTTAAAGCATACCAAACACTTACACACCGACATCATCGGACGGGGATGCGATGCTACCTGACTTTCAAAAATTGCATTTTTTTTGTTTACACTTTAAAATTAAGCTGTAGCGCAGCTACCCTTCCGGCGCTAGAGCTGAGGAAATCTTTTTCCTTTATATTTTATAGCATCTAACATTCGCCTTATTTGTATGTCTCTCTTTATTTTTGAAGATTCATTTCCGAGTTTTGTTTCTATCGTTGAAATTTTGGAAGTGATGGTCTCAAAGGTTAAAAAATCAGCTGCCTGTGTGGTTTCTAAAATTTAGACATTTTTTCCAAACCAAAAAAAAACTATGGAGGCAGTTTCAATTAGCTGTTTATGACCATATATAGAAATGAACAGCAGAATTATAAGATCACCAGAATCACTTTTGCTAGGTGATTAACAATATGATATGATGAAACTGATGTATTAGAAGCATAATGTAAAGCTCAGATTAATTATTAATAGATAGTTTATTCTCATGAACAGGCTAAACCTTCCTTATAATATTTGAGATAGGTTAACCTTACTGATGCATTTTCATCAACTAGCATTACCCAAATTATCTAACATGTTTCATGTGTCTTGTTTAAGAATCTGCCGAAGCTGCACCGTCTGGCTTTCTATCTTCGTTTCCAAAAAATTGCTCTTGAAAATATTTTTCTGATTGTGCCTTGGCCACTCAATGCACCCTTTCATCCCACGGTTTACATGATGGTTCGCCGGAGTTGGACAACACCAGCGACCACCTTTCTTCACTGGCTTATTGCCAATTTCAACTGACTCCTTCAAATTCACCCCATCCCGTACCTTCCCATTGTTTTCGTTGACTGTGATCGCCTCATAGCAATCCCCTTTAATGGCGTCTGACCTCCGCAGTTTGGAGATTGAAGGAGCTGGTTTACTACATTGCTTCACCAATGCTGGATGCACATCAGCTTTTTCAACATTTAGCGTTTCCTTGTTTGGGTATGTTTCCTTCCGCTCTAACCCATTATATGAAACAGGACTTTCGGTCTCTTCCAGCAATCCCATTGATGGACAGCTTCCTCGTGGTGTACTTGAGCCATGCTCTTCATCTTGAGTTACAGTTTCCCATCCGCTGCGATCATCGTTCAGAGCATCACCATGGGGGCTGTATGGAAAAGATGAGTTAGCGAGCCTATCATTGGCATGCCCAGATTGAGAAATATCATTAGGAAACAATGTGCCTGATGAAGTTGGTAGTTGATGAGATAATTGATCATTTCTTTCAAGAACTTTGATGGTGTCAATTCTCGATAGCATTGATATCTCAGATTCTTGATTTACGTCAACAACATCAGCGACTTCAGGTCTTGACCTTATGAATGCCTCTAGATCGCCTATAACTTTGCGTAATTGAGAGTGTTTCCGTTCAAGGATCATTTTAGCTTCTAACAGCTTCATTTGAACCCTCTCTTCACGCCAAGCCTCGGCCATTTGCAGCATTTCTTTCTCTTCTTCCACTTCCTCGAGAATTTTCATGGTTTCTTTCTTAATTGCTTCTTTCTCGGCATTGTTCTTCCCAATCTCTTTCGCCAGTTCATCACATACTTGGTCTAAGAGCTCTCTGGCTTTTCTCTCCTTCCCGTAATCTTGAACAAAACATTTCACGGATTGCTTTGCATCGTCTACTTCATTGTTCAAATTGGAATTCAAAATCTCAAGCTTCCGGCGGCTCTTTCGTTCCCTGCGCAAATCATCTTTAAAAACTTCCACTCTTTCTTGAACTTGCAAATGCTCCATTCTTTGCCAAGCCGATCTATCCTCGGCAAGTTTCCTCAGAAAGTGGTTGAGCTTAGTTCTGAATCTCTGATGATCAGTTTCAAGTTTGCAAACACGGGTACATGCCAATTGAAGGTCTGATGCTAGGGATGTTACTACAGATGCATCATTCGTGTAGGACTGAAGAAGCTTCTTATTACCATGAACCCTGTACATGTTACAATGTGCTTGAGAAGTGTTCCACTCGGCTGCTCTTTCCATCAAAGCATTGGGGACCGAGATTGAAGCTCCAATCTATAAAGGATGATCAAATATAGCAGAACTGAGATACTAATGAGATGATCTGTGTAAGAAAAATAAGCGCACAAAAGACTAACGGGAAGAACCAAGTTCAGATTTGAACTTGTAAGCGACTAATTCATCAACTGATCAATAGCTTCGTCTAGTGCCTAAGTAACAAAATATTAACTGACATTGCATGTTAAGTAACATACAAGGGACCGGAGCAAACATATAACCTTTAATTCATCTTTATTCGTTGCAATATCTTTAGCAAACTCTTTGTTTTTTGTGGACGGACGTAAATTTGGTCATCGGGATGAATGTAAAAATGAAAAGATTAGTATTAAAAGGACTTCTGTTTGGCCTTGAATCTAAGATAGCACAGAAATTGTTAAAGAAAATAGGAAGGTCTGATCAGCACAAGTAAACGAAAAAAGCGAGCAAGCAAATGGAGACAAATATAACACAGTTTCTTCTCTAATTTTTAAATTGCAAAGTGCAAAAATACCGATCTTTTAATTTAGTCCTCGAAATTAAGATTACTGTTGAACGCTGTAAAAGATCATCAACCTCGAGCCTGCGCCAATTGCGCTCCTCGCTGGCGGCGTAGCTCCTCTGAAAACTCCAGAGCTCTGCGGCCAGCTTCCGGGCAGAGACCGGCGGGAAAGCTCGGGCATACCTCCACGGAAGAAGAGGGGTGACCGGGTGGCTCTTCTGAGAGGAGAAGGAGGAGAGAAGCTGCCCATTTGTCCCCGGCCTTGTTCGAGCTCGGTGGAAGCCAGCGCGATCAGGTGAACCATGATGATCACGACCGGACCTCCTCCTCTCTTTTCTTCTCCCTGCAGAGAGACCCGGCGCGTCAATGGGTTGTGTCATCATGGGTCGTGGAAGAGGAGGAGAAGGTTGAGAAGTCGGGAGATGGTCTGCATTTTCATGATTTCTTGGACATGGCCGTCTCTTCCGGGTGCTGCCACTGTTTCACTTTGGGTGATAATTAAAGCTCTACCCGACCAATCTATTTCAACCGCAAAGCTAGCATAGCGTAAGTACGAATGCTTAACGTACTTGCATGCGTTCTACAAAGATAAATGAGGTAAGTTAATTATAGTTTAAAAAATAATTTATTTCAAAATTAAAATATAGTTAAATCTGTTTGATTTTATTTAATTTTAATGGGTCGGAAACAAATCATCTTTTTCATTAAACAGCGGTCAAACGGAATTTTCGAGACGCTGTAATCCTGTAGCACCTTTCAAATTTCACCTTAATTTTGCTTCTAAAACATATATACATATATATAATTGAATAAATTGGCTTTGAGGAAAGGGGAGGGGGAGGGAAATGGCTTTATTTAGTTTAGGACTTTGATGGAAACAATAAATTCGTATAATATTTTGGGAAGCGGAAGTGCGGGCTCCACGGGGGAGGTTAAGTGGTGCTCGGCGGTGGACACGTCGCGTCGGGTGATTGTCTATTTGTGGTCACCACCTCAGGAAATGCCTAGCCATCAAATTATTATTATATTTCTATTTCTTTCAATGATCAAGTATCATCATCATCCCCTCTCTTTCTTTTCTTTGGTGATAGGTCAAAGGCTTCCCACATTTATTATATTCTTGTCAAATACACATGTGATCATTAAAAACTTTTATCGATCTACATCGCATCAACGTGGTGTAAATTAATGACATGTTCGAGTTAATAAAAACAAAGCACTTATTACTAACCCATATTATACACATATCGCTTAATTTCGCGAGAAAAACCGTAATAGACATGAATAAAATTTAATACTTAAGATTAAAACAGCTATATCAGCTAAGCCATTAATTACAAGCGTCCATATGCGTGCCTCGGATACGGATCCATCTATAAATCGAGCAGGCCATGTGTGGTGATAATGAAGGCGCGACGTCAACGTTGTTTAGGTATTTCAGGGACTTGGGGACATGGTCCTTTGTGAATGTATCCCAGTACTCTTTGTACTAAAATAATTGGATGGGACTTCGGACGTCTCCTCCCGTTTCATGTCCCCCTAACACCACTCAATTGCTTGGAGTTACACGCTGCCCTGCCAGCACTCAACAAAAGCAGATGGAAGGTCATACAGTTCTTTCCATGCATGCTGGCCATGATAGGCCGTAATTTTAGCTGCGATCTGTTGCTTTCTTTTCGATCATTAATTGAGAATTAGTGCTGGCTACCTAGCTACAGATATTTTTTAAAAAAAACTAAATTAATTTAGGCATTTATTAAGCTACCTATTTTTACAAGATTCCATTTTTAGTATAAATATGGGTCGAGAGGGGAAGAAACATGCATGTCATATGGGCCCGGAATTAATTTGAAGCTAATTAGCCCACCCTACTTGGCAATATTAAGATGTAAGCGGTGCGGTAGGTTAATATTATTATTTACCAATTTTTGACTATTAATCGTTGCTACACCGCTTATCACTATTCTAACCATTTGCCACAACAAAATTTTGGCTGTTTTAATCGATAATAAATAATAAATAATTAATAAATTTTAATTTAAACCTCACAACTCTTTAGCAACACAAAACTCATGTCAATATCATAAATTTAAGCCACCTAAACCATATATTTATATTCAACCAATATCTAACGGATATAATAATATATATATTTTAATTAAACATAATAAAAATATTAATTTTTATTTATATTGATCAATATATTTATATGACTATTTTTTTACTTCAAAAAATAGATTATTATATTTAATGACGTATTAAATCAATAAAATAGTAATAATAAAGGCTATATGGTGCAATTAAATTTGTTATTATTTTATCATTTTTTAAAACAGTAAAAAAATATTTAACTATTTTATTTTAATTTAATTCAAAATAGTTGCTAAACCCATGATCTGACCGACCACTTGCAACCCTATTTCGCAAGATAATAGAGATTGTCTAATAACAATGGTGATTCCTAGGATAACAGCTCAATGAAGACAATGAAAATGAGAATAAAAAAGAAGAGTTGATAAAATGACGCGAGACGTGGATATATTTTCATAGCCGACGGTCGCCAGCGTCGAGTGTCTGATATGGGCTTGCGAGTGAGTCGTTTAGTAATTGGGTGTGGATAAATGATAGCTCTTGCAAAACACGTAAACGTACCATCAATAGTGCCCGTGAAATTAATTATTTGGTCCAATTAAAAAAATATTTTCTTTTTTAATTTTTCTTTGCCAATGGAAAATAACATACGAGCTTGCCATTTTTTTCTCCACACCAATTTGCCAATTGCTTTTAGCCTTTTTATATTCTGGAAGCCAAATTGATCCAAAATCAATAATTAAGTATACAATTTAGATGATTTAATTGTCACTTTGTCTAGGAGCGGAAGTCGCCTTGTTAAGGCTTAGCACGTAAGTTAAAACACTAGACACACATAAACAATATATGAGACAGCCAGGTGAACAAATCAAAAGATTTGAACATGGGGTAAACATCTATTTAGCAAACAAAACAAGGCAAGCTCCTCTAGATATGTATCTTGTAGGATTCAAATGTCCCCCCACCATTTTGCACATTCTAGTTATTACAAATTGGTGCCCAGCTAATTTGCATGGTCGCCGTGGCTATGCTATCGACCTTATATTTGATTGGTATTAAATTTTGCAATTACTGAAAATGTTCGAGCTTTTTAAAGATTGGGGACCTTAAGAGGCGGGTGCTAATCAAGCGAGCAAGCCGAGCTCAACTTATGTTCGAACTCAGCTCGAATAGTTTGAAACTTGTTTGAACTCAATTTAAGATCGAACGAATTTTGAACATAAGTTCAACTCGAATATCTTTTATATGTTCGAGTTCGACTCGAAGTTTAAAACTGGCTCGATTAAAAGTTAAAAATACCTCACTTAAAAAATGCATTCAATGTGGATTGAACCCATAACCTTAAGGTCATCAATTTAAATACTTACCATCTCAACTATCTCACTTCTTTGTTATTATATTGTGTGTGCTTATATATATATATAATATAAATTATATTATTATATTATTTTATCAAGTCGAGTTACGAGTCGAGTTCAAGTAGAGTTCGAGTTATAACCGAGTCGAGTCGAGTCAAACACGACCTTGCTAAAGTTTGGCTCGTAAGATTTGAGTTCGAGTCGAGTTCGAGCTCGAGCATTTAAATGTCAAGTTTCGAGTCGAGTCAAGCCGAGCCGAATGCCAAATAATCACGAGCTAGCTCGCTCAATTAGCAACCCTACTCATTCCCCACATTAGAGACGAAGCCCATTGCAAATTTAAATCTAGACCGGGATTATGCACTTGTGATATCGAGATAGTGAATTAATAGTAAATATTAGTAATTGCAGGCCAATGGCCACGTAGTGTGTGTGCACATACATGAAATTATAATTTGGTTGAATTAGGACACCTAGAAGACTCTAGTATTAGACTTTTCTTTTTTCTAGATTCTTTGCTTGACAGTGAGATTTTGGTTCAGTTCATAGGGTTTAGATTATTTCGAGCATTTACTATATTATATTTTATATCATAGTTTTTAAATTTTTGATAATTAATATAAAAATTAATTTATAAGACACCTAGTTTCTTATAATAATACTTATCTCGTGGCTTAGGCTTAGAACGGACAAGTCATTATAATATTGGTGCCCAGCTAATTTGTATGGTTGCCATGACCATACTTTCGACCTTATATTTGATCAGCTAGCTGAAAATGATCAAGTTTTTTTATGGATTGGGGACCTTAAGAGGCTCGTTCACCACATCGGAGACGAAGCCCATTTCAAATTCAGATCCGAGACCCGACACCTTTTTCACCTTATTTGCCCTGGGTTCAGGTTTAGGAGTTGTATGCTTTCTAAGCAAGGATCGGCTCAATCCTAACTAAATATATTATGTTTGAAACGAACCAAATTGGTTTAGTGAGTGATGACCATACTTGATAAATGCTAGGGTTGGCTAAGTGAGGCAATACGTACGTGGGAGGCCTTGCCCGGCCCAAAGTGAATGTTGAAGGTGTAGATTGTTATTTTAATTCCGTATTAAGTGTGGACGACAACGGTGAAACAACACAATGCAATATATATGAAAATTGAAATTTTAGAAATGACCCACGCAACACGTAGGTTATGTCTGACAAACTTATTAAAATTTTATTAAAAAATAAAGCTAAAGATAAATAATATTAGAAAACATTAAAAAATTATTTAAAATATAATTTAAAAACTTAATAAAAAACATCTATAAATTCTCGGTTAAAAATTCCTCACAAATAACATCTTGTCAACGTCAAAACATAATATTTATATTATATGTCCAAAGTAATTTATTTTGTACTAAAAAGATTAAAATTTCCAAGAAGCCATTAATTTTTAAACACCAAAATTACACTTAAATGTTATGTTCAATATGTAATATAATTAATTTAATTATTAATATATGAAGAAATGTAAAGACATTTAAAATGTAAATATAAGTAAATGTTTAATTACAAACACATTTTTAAAAAATATATTTAAAAATATCTTGTTCATTAAAATCAATTTAAAATTATTAAAAACAAAAATTATATGAAGAATTTTTTAAATTAAAATGTAAATATGAATATTTATTTAGTTAAAAACAAGTGTTTTAAAATTTTAATTAATCAAAAGAACATGTTTTAAACAGTTAAATGTAAATATTGGTTAATATTAAGATTTGAAAAAGTAAGAGAGGAAAGTAAAGAGTTTTAAAAATAATATTGGACAAGTAAGAGAGGAATTAGGAGACGGTGGAGAGATTTTTATGCGAGTAGGAGATAAAAGCAAAGAATTTTTTGCGACAATAACGAAAAAATCCATTATGTTATAGTATATTGTAGATACTTAAATATGTATTTATTTGATAAATGGTTGGGGTAGGTTTTGTAATAATCAGGTTTAATTTTGCCTTAATAATAAATATTTAAGTTTGATTTATAAACTTAACTTAAATAATGAATTTAGTTTATTCAACACCTTTCCAAATCCATACCGAGAGAATAATTTTTATAAGCCCCTTAAGCCCTCTCGGTTGGACACGTTAACATGCTGGAATTGCCATAATCTTCTCTTCTTCTTTTTAATTTTATTATTTTAAGGAGCGCAACTTCGCGAGTACCAGGGACCCGCGGCGGTTCCCATCTTACAATTTGGTCAGAATATTGGACGAGCTGGAACCGAAGTTATTATTTTTTGAAAAAAATTGAAAAGAAAACATGATATTTGTTGTTTCTTTATATTTGATTTAAACTCACTAAAACTATCCGTACTACTACATATCAATAAAAAAGTTGCAATCATGTTGGTACCATAACTTATCCCCTTTTATTAAAAAGGAGTCAAAAGTTTAGCTCTGATTAAAAGTATAAAATTTAATTAATTAAAATATAATAAAAATATAAAATAAATGAGATCATTGTAATTAAAAAAATCTCCTCATAATAAAATTTTATTTTTAAAATTAAAGTTTATTTATATTTAACATTCTTAATTATTTTATATAACAAACTTACACTAAGAATACACAAGTAGCAACTACAACACAGGCAACATGCACAGCAGCAATAATACGTACACCAGATATAAAAGTTGTCGCATCCTTATCATCAATAAACTTTGCAACACAGACTGTAGTCATATAAACAAGACGTATTAAGAAACGAACTAATAATTAAGGACTCGTCTAATTAAAGTTTACCGTTATTACGAGAAATGTCATTAACTATTCATCTTGTCAATCATTCACTTAATAAAATAATAATAATAATAATAAATAGACTTAATAAGTAAGAAGGCTAATTAATTGACAAAATTGGTTGGTCGACAAACTAATAATTAATGACTTGTCTAATTATAATTTCAGCTATTATGAGAAATGTCATTATCTGTTGATCTTGTCAATCAATCATTGATGAGAATAATAATAACAATGATAGCCAGATTTAATGAGTAAAAAACTAATTAATTGACAAAACTAGTTGGCCGACTAACTAATAATTAAGGACTTATCTAATTATAATTTTTGGTTATTACAAGAAATGTCATTAATTATTGATCTTGTCAATTAATTATTTAATAATAATAATAATAATAGCAGATTTAATAAGTAGGAAGGCTAATTAATTGACAAAATAGGTTGGCCAACAGATTAATAATTAAGGACTTGTCTAATTATAGTTTTTGGTTATTATGAGAAATGGTATTAACTATTGAGCTTGTGACCTTGTCAATCAAATATTTAATAATAATGATGATAATAATAATAATAATAATAGATAGATTTTATGAATAAGAATGCTAATTAATTAACAAAGTTGGTTGGTCGATGAACTAATAATTAAGGACTTGTCTAATTATAGTTTTCAGTTATTATGAGAAATGTCATTAATTATTGATCTTATTAATTATTCACTTAATAATAATAATAATAGTAATAATAATAATAATAATAATAATAATGGATTGGCTAGCCTGGGGGCGACCGCAGGAATAATTTCATGCGGCCACCCTAATCTGGGCCGTCAGATCTAATCTGACGGCTCAGATCTAATCTGACGGCTCAGATCTGTTTTTTAAAAAAAACCCTAATCCTAACCCTCCACCCTCTAATTGCCGCCGCCGCCGCCCTCGCCGCTGCCGCTCTCGCCGCACCGCTGCAGCTGCCCTCGCCACCCTCGGCAACGGTGGTGCCACCCTTCGCCACACCCACGACCATGGCACCGCCGCCGTCACCGCACCCGTCCGCGTCGGCCGAGGAGCAAGGGCGGCGCTGGCAGGCGAGGTCATGCGGCAACGCGGGGACAACCCCGGCAGTGGCTGGGTCGCGCGGCAAAGCGGCGACAACCCATGCCCACGGACGGCGGCGAGGGCAGGGCTCGCGCGGCGGCGGCGGCAGTGGCGGCGCATGGGAGGAGGGGAGGGGTTAGGGTTTTAAGAAGAAGAAATCTGGACCGTCCTTATAATAATAAACAGATTTAATGAGTAAGAAGACTAATTAGTTGGCAGAAACGTAACTGACCCGGTCACACGGCCCATCCGATCCAGTCCAGCTCGCTTTCCAAAACCACCGTTTCACGCTCTCTTTTCCTTTCAATTCTCCCCTTTCACACCTTAGCTGATTGATGGACACCATTGCCCGTCATGTGGACACCCTTGTCTAATTGGTTGATGCCCATTAGATTGATTACTTCAAAATGGTCGTAGTAATAAGCTGACTTATAATAATAATAAACAAATTAGTGTACAACACGTACCCAATCATGATTGCACACCGTACCACGGCTGGGCCGCCCAAGCCGCGTAGCTCAGACCGGCGACGGCGGCCGCGGACAACACCGCAACGTGGCGTCAACAATTACGATGTAAACTCTCCACGGACACTTCCATCCCCATTACCATCTCTCTCTCTCCCAGACACCTTTTATCGATCTTTCTCTCTACCATATTTCTATGAAGCAACTCAACCAGCTCCTACGTACGTATAAAAACCCACACCCTTCCCATCTCAAGCTCTCCTTCCTCTCCACCCTTCCCTTCAAATACCCGGACCAAACAAGAAGAAGTGGACCATGGGCAACTGTCTAAAGCGGCCTTCCACATCGTCGTCCGACGACGAGGACGACCGGGACTTCTACTACAATAAGGAGGAGGAGGAGGAGATGAGGCTGCTCAAGCCTGCGGGAGCAAAGACAGACCAGTTGAAGATTAAGGTGACCAAGAAGGAGCTGGAGGAGCTGCTGGGGAGAGCTGACATGGTGGGAATGTCCACTGAGCAGCTGCTGGTTGAGCTGGTGAAAGTGAAGGGGGAGTTTGAGGTCCGGCACAGACCTTGGAAGCCATCCTTGAAGAGCATCCCCGAGATCGATTGATCATGGTCATGATTCATGCATATGATTTTCTCTTCTGATCTCTACCCATTTTAATGCTTGTAGAGGGGGATCCTCTGCTCTTGTTTTTTTTTGTGGTGTAGAGATCTGAGAGATTTTGGAGTAGAGAAATTTAGCTTGTTTGTTATCGGAATATATTTTATATATAATACTGCTAGTTAGCTAGATAGCTATGATCTCTTATTCGTTTTGCGCTGGTGGCCATCATGTTTTGATGTTCTTCGTGGATGTTTTCATGAGAGTTATAACCTACCAAATCGTGCTTAATTTGTTAAACTCTTGTTGGACACACACGTTTACTTGATTGTTTCTAATAGATCAAATGCGTTTAGTAAAATCTTGTTCTTCCCTATTGGACATATTATTAGATACACCCAATATTAGAAGTTTATGTCATCAAATCTTATATTTATTTATTATGACCTTGTAAACCCTACCTTGAGGGATAAATTTTATTGTTCTATAAATATGACCGGACCTCAATTTTTGGGAGAAATTCGGGATACTCTTATAGTGCGTTGGTGACTTGGGATTTATGCTATGGGTTTCTGTTTGAGAGAACTTAAGCTGACAACATCCTCAATCTATTTTCGCTGCAAGATATGCATCTATTTTATATTTTTAATCAATTTTCATTACAGAACGTCTACTCCCCATAAAAAGTCATTGAACTCGGATCCTTCTTTAAGATGATTCACTGTTGTTCACCTACTTTTGGATTTCCTATTGTCGGTCAAACATGTTGATACAAGTTAATGATAGCAAATTTAGCTCAAACAACCCTGGACGCTACTCATAATTGCCAATATATTGAGCTAATTTCATTACTAACAATTCGGGATGTATCACGACTGCGAAAAAATTGGAAAAAATATTTCCTTTTTTTGTTTTGTTTACACAAAAGTTATTTACTTTCACTTGTGATAAATAAGTCTCGTTGAATGCTTCAAAGAGAGGACATGAGGCTCATTCAAAACCACATAATACCTGACCTACTTGGTCCATGGCTCATTAAATTTGTTGACATGAATGTCTACGTTTTTAAGTGGACCACGTAATAGCTTAAGTTTGACATATTATATCAATATATATCGAACGCTTATATAACTTGAGCTTGAATATGTTGGAACTGGGTACGTGAAGTTCTCATCAATCTATTTTGTTTAAGTTTGGTAAGACAACTTTGATAGATCGAGGTTTTATCGATTGATACTTCTTTGATGTATCAATGCTTCCAAAGTTTCTTTGATAAAACCCATATATGACTTCGATATGCTCCCTCTTGAACTCACATTTGAGTTCTAATTCCTGTCAGTCTAGTTGAAGAATTGATCCAAAGGAAACAGAAGAGACGGGGATGAGAGGCAGAATTTAGCAGGGATAGGTAGACATGGAAGAGATCACGGAGGAAAATCACAACGAAAAAGAAGACTGGATTTCAAAAAGGAAAAAAAATCATCAATGGTCTCATACGTTGAAGCTTTCATATTTACTCTTTCTGAAAGAATTGTATGCAATCAAGTCCAATTTTGTAGAGTAAAAAGTAAAAACGTCTAACCTTTTACATAGCTGGCTTCCTAAAAACTTCCTTGTCCTCATGTAACATCACTTCCTAGTGCCAGCAATACTCAGTAATCAGATGCCCTGTTTTAGCAAGCTTATTACCACATATCTGATCAACAACAAAATTAGCCTGTGTTATGCCCTATAAATTGAACTCATTATTGTTGGGGAGGCAGGGCAGCAACAAAATTAGCTTTCGACTACGCTTTATTGTGAGGGAAACTAACATGTCATCGTTGGGAAGCTAGATGAGCTACCAGATGCATAGCAGAGGCATGTACTACCTCTGTCATGGCGTATAGACACATTCATCTGGCTGGGGTGAGGAATAAATCTCCATTCGAGACACTAATCAGGGTAGTGATCACTAAGCTCTTTCATGTAAGAACTCACAACACAAACAGTCTTCAACTTATCTCCAAAACTACATTGAGCTCTACATTAACATTGGATTCTATACTATATTAACATTGTGCAATGCAGATTCCTATGCCACTTATCATTACGACGTGTGTTAATTATACTTAAATGTTATTAAGAAATGGTCTTATAATTAAGCCTTATAGCTTTGCCATACATTATGACTTGGTTTTTTGTACTCAACAAAACTATCTCTCCAGAACAATCAATTCAGTTACTTCAATCCGCCAATGCAAAAACCAGCGAGGAAAAGATGCTGTGCAGATATAACTTGCTTGCGAGTATTGGCCTCAGAAGACGAGCTTGAAAGTTGACATACCAAAAATTGCCACACACAACAAAGGTTTAACCCCAATGCATATCTTGCAAAGGCACCAATCAAACTCAAAATACAAGCTAATTTTTAACGTTGATCCACAAAACGAGCAAATATATATAGTTATGTGTGATATGGAGATCATTGGTTGAAACCTTCTATTATCTCCCTCATTTTCACTTGCTCGAGAAGAGACGATGGCAGTGGCACACCCACCGCAGCAGCGCCCTTCCGTCTCAACATCTGCCTCCAAACCTTGAGCTGCTCTGCTGCCCGCCGGCAAAGCCGCGCCTTCGCCACCGACCACGACAACTGAACGCTCTTCCGCAGCTTCTTCAACCTCCTCCCAAGCCTAATCCTCAACCTGCATATTCTCACCCCCATGGTGGACGTTCGCCTCTCCCCATCTGCCTGCTTTAACACCTTGGCAATCAACCATTGGGCTCTCCTGTGTGCCACCTCTTCTGGGTCTTCCTTCTCCAATAATGTGTAAGCATATGTTGATCTCTTCATACTAGTGCCCATCGTCTACAAAAATTGATAGCTAGCTAGCTAGCTAGTGGGTAGATGAGGAGAAAGGCTTATAATCAAATGCGTGGCATGTGGTGAATGTGCAACGAGAACTTCTATCAAATGTATGATATATATAATAGTGCAAGTGAGGTATATTGATGTATTGAAATAATCGATGAAGATGGTTGGGAGTGAGAATTGTGAATATGAATATTCTATAGGTAGGTGGGAGGCGTGGTACGAGTTGAGATTGTGGGCGTGATATAAGCCAAGCACGCCAAGGGATGGGAGTGCACAATAATGGATGTTATAAATCACGTCCTCGCCGTCATCTCGCTGGCAAGGGAAATGCTAACTCTCAACTCTCAGGTCTCACCTCCAGCTATCGACTGCTTGAGAAAAATCTTAACTATTGACACCGGCAGGAAGATGATATCATGGTCATTGTATTTATATTTTCCGTCGATTTAAATAATGCAAAATAGTTAATTAAGTGATCATATAATTTATCTCGGGGATACTAATTGAGATGAATTAATGTAGATGATGGTAAAAGTTTTACTTCACTACGCTTCCACCCTGCTATTTGTGAATTAGAAGAATTAGCTGATATTGAAGGATTAAAATGGAAGTCGATTTAACATTACTCATTACAGAAACTTTTAATACATTATTGTTCGCTGGTCTTTTAATATTAGTTTTAAGATGTAATTAATATATGATTTGAGTTCTAAACTTGCACACCCAAATTAGTAGATGCTCTTCGTCCTGCCTCCCTTGTTGGCTTGTAACCCTTCCCAAGTCTTGTCCATCAGATGAATATCCCGATTTTTCTTTAATGGCTGATTAGTTAAAGCGAAAATTATTTTAATGAGTATTTTTGCATAAAAAAGTGTTCATGTTTGAAGGTTTTAGGGGAATGACTATCCAGCAAAGCTAAAGAATTTGTAGAGCTAACTACCGAGAGTCAACTAACAAATCATCATACGGACTAATATCCCAGACGAATCTGATTCAATTATTTCACAAGACAACTATAATATTCGTCTTCCCGGAACAATGAACACCTTCTCAGACTGCAGTGACGAATAAACAATGCACCGGCCGGTCCTTGAGGCAATAAGTGTAGTCGAGAAAGAGGGTCAACGACAGCCTTTCTGTGTTTGGTGATGGAGACGAGAGGGGAGCAAGTTGTGGGTTGTTGGCTGGGACTACTCATCTTAAAAGTTTTCACTACTACTTAAATTTGCCCGCTCAAGTGAGGTTCCACAAAGCGTCAACCATGGCTTGGCCTTATCAGGCCGGCGGTGTTTCACCAACTCAACTTTGAAAGAAGACATGCTTTACATGACCCATAAGAAGAGCACATACATAGTTTGGGAAGGACTAGCCGCCTCCTCGGCTAGTTCTTGGGGGCATCCGGATATAGAATTCCTTTTGCCTCGTTGCCTTCACGTACACATTAGGTACAGAATTAGTCATGACACAATCAAGAGAGTGAGGGGCATATATTGATTCTTGGGTCACATGGTAACAAAAATTGGTAGTAATCCGGGTTCCGGACCCAAGTGGTGAGTGGAGCCAACAACGAATTTAATGGAGGTAGTGATGAGATCATTAAAACGGACAAATACAGAATTGCAAGCGGAGTATTGGTTGGAGCTTGAAAGTTTGAACAAGGACATGTACTAGACCAGAGTGTTGGTGCGCAAGGAGGATGAGTGATGCATTGATGAATACGGTCATTCTACTGATAGTCTGATTTGAACTCGCTAAAGTGAAACGTCGAACTGGATATGTAGAGCAGAGAAGACAAGGTTTCACAATGTGCACTTGAGAGTTGCCCTCTGATCCTTGACAAATTGTGTCCAGCATGCAGTTCAATATGCAACTTTCCTCCACTCTCACTGTCGACTGAATGGATCAAGAAACATCATAAGAAAGCCGCCATTTGTGAATTTTGCCCATCTCAACCCTTTGTACGGTCTGATCTGTAACTTGCATTTCAGTTTCGTACTAAAATTGGAGACATTCGGTCTTTCCATTTTGCTAAAATTTTGTACTTGGGATTTCTTTACACGAAGTCTGATGCAAGTGCCTACCAGAATGGCTTCACCCCCACATATTTACCAGAATAGTATAAATCCCACAACCTTCCAAACTGAAAAACTGCTCACATTTATAATATATGTCAGCTTTCATGACAGTGCGGTGCAACAGACGGCAAACTCAATGTGCTTTACATTAAAAATACTAATGAATGGCTGACTGCATACACTATTTCAAACCACTGGAGTATTCAGGAGGATCAAACTGAAAGCTCAACAGCACACTCTAGGATACCTGCCACCAAATACACCTGAAACTGCCGGGACCATCTGAACTGGTGGATAAATGAGCATAAGCTGTGGCACCGGTATGTTGCCCAGCACAACAAACAGTGGATACATCTGTCTGTCTGAATACAAAGGAAGATAATCGATGACCAGAATACTCATCTTTTCACATCCAATGGGTTCCACTGACTTCAGCCAACTAAAGTGAGGCACAGATGATTATGATGACCCTTGATGATAAAGTTGATAATGATCATACAGGTCACTTCTCCATCGATAGTTGTCAGGTTCCCAACAGATATCATCGTTGTTAATTAACACTATGATGGCAGCATACATAATTGATCCAGGATTTCTCACTCGTTTAATTTTTTACTATTAAAAACAGATCCATGCGCATACATAATTGATCCAGGATTTCTCACTCGTTCCCAACAGACTAATGAATTTAATGCCTGCATGTAAACCCATTATATTAGTGCTGTGAGCTCAGATGAACAGAACTATGTGAACATATATCATTGGAAAAAGGTAAATACTGGTAAAAAAACGCTGAGAGATGCTACCACCACTTCCTGATACCAAGTTATTGTACTCCGCAAACTTCACAGGCAAAAAGCTGAGGAAGCAAAATTCCCTATCTCAACTCCTACTAAGGCAGAAGTCATTTGGCCCAAAGAAGGGCTGCTTGTCACAGAACATGAGGTAGTTTCTACCCAGAGAAGAGTCAGTTGACCCATAACAGGAATATCCATTAACAGAGTGCATGGTGGATGCAGTCCTTGAACTTGTATAAGATGGTAAAAAATGTTTTAGCAGCTGGATTGAGCTTAAATTCCTGCATAAGAATTTAGCAGGAACTTAAATTTCATAATCCATGACCAAAAAATTGAATAGGAACTAATAACTTTCATATCTAATCTCTTTGTAAGAAATCTGATAATTGAAAGTAAGCAACGTACCTTGCCACTGAAGACTGGCCCCGAACAAGATGAGATTGCTAAGGAAAAGGTTTGTGGAGAGCCATTGACGTGGAACGTCATCTCCGAGATGAAAAATACATGGAGAGTGGCAATGGAGATTCTCAGGCACATCCCACCATCCTTTGGTGGATTCAGACTGATTCGGAAGGACATTTGATGGTTATCTGATTCCCAACGGATGACAGCTAAGTTGCTAGCTTTTATCATACATGTGGACGAGGCCTTCTACCGAGAGCCATGGAAGTTTGTTGCTTCGCACATTGATACGCAGTCTACGGTGACTCCCTACTCATGGATCCGCTTTGGAGGAAGGGCCGAAGATGTGCCCCGGTAACGAGTTGGCAAGGTTAGAGATCCTGACGGCCATGCACTTCATAGTCACCTAGTTCAAATGGACGTTGTGGTGCAAAGATGGTACATACAAGAGGGATCCTTTTCCAGAGCCCAATCATGGTTTGCCAGCCGCCCGTCATCGACACCAATTAATTTTTAAGAAGATATCTTAAATTACAAAAACTTTACATAATGGATCTAAAATATACAAAATTATCAAGAAAATATTGTACTTTACCCGTTAATTAATTGATGGTCATGGGTTATGGAAGTGATCTCAGTCTAAGCCTGCCTTGTCTAAGTTTTTTTTTTTCGAACATTTGTTTCTTAATAGAAAAAGCGCAAGCCCAAAACTTAATTGAGTCAAGCAAAAACCAATTAGTATAAATTCTTTTTTTCTCTCGATTCTGAGCATTTGTTATTTGATGGAAAGCAGCTCAAACCCATAACTTAATTAATTGAGTCAAGCAACAAGAATATAAATACTAAAAGATTGTATAGGCTAACTCATTGAGGGTCAGCACTCCGTAGATCGAATTATATTCAGCCATAGAATTTTGTAACCTAAGCTGAATCGAATAATATTCAAATAGCATCGTAAGTCGTAAAAAAGTGGATTTATTTAATTATTAATCAAAGTTATATCATTATTTTTAATTTTAAAGAACATAATAATTTAATAAGCAATTTTAAATGTATATATCATAATAAACAAATAAAAATCAATCATAAAAGTGAAATAATTTTATATTAATTAACATAAGATATACATTCTAAAATACTTTTAGAAGGTTCGATTATTTCGGTAAATTTGATTTAATTTGGGTTCGAACCAAAATATCAGCCAATTTGTATTTCGGTTTATCGACAACCCTGTAAAAAACCAAGAATAGTTTGGAATTTGGCCATACTAAAACTCATGTCCACAAAACTATAATCTCATCTTGAACTAAAATCTTAATTACTAGCTGTAAGATCATGATATGATTAACTTCTGTAAAAATTTGTACAGCTTGATTGCATCCTTAACTCTTACCAATTTGCTGGCAGACTCACAACTAAGGATGGGATCATGTTCTAAAGATAGAGAAACCTAGTTGGATTTCAATACATTTTGGGGTGATATGGTGTGCATCTAACCTGGAAAAATTACGCCCAACGTCACATAAACTTTAAGTTCAGATCTACAAAGGGACACAATTGAAATGTAGTCAACTATATCTCCTTAATTAGTCATATATATTATCATGGGCATAGGCGACCAAAGGGAGGGCGTGCACTTAAACACTGGACGTTTTGGGTCAAGATTGGAATTCTCCAGTGTAAAGTAGGTTTGTTCAAAGTTTGATTAAATTTGATTTAGCTCGATAATTGACTCAAAAAAATTAGACTCTAAAAGCTTAAATCTATATTAAACAACTTGAGCCTAGGCTTGTACATGCACAATTTGGTTTGACTTAAAGTTCAATAATTTAAATAAAGAATAAGATTTTTGCCTATATTTATCTTAATTTTTTTATATAACCAAAATTATGCATGATTTAATTATCTTTTATGCATAATTATGTCAAAGTTTAGATATTTTAATTAAAAAATAAATTTTAGAATAAATTATATAAAAAATAGCATCAATGTATATAAATTAAGTTACTTCAAACAAGACTCGACACAAATACATTTTAAATCGACTTAAAAAAGAAATAAAAAAATAAAACTTGAGCCTACAGACTAGGGGTAAACTAGTCAAGCTAAGCCAAGCCAAGCCAAGCTGAACAGAGTTGTGTTTGAATTCGATATAATTTTTTGCATGTGTGTTTGAGCTTATTTAAAAGCTTGACGAGTTTTAATGTATTATAAGTCAAGTCGAACTTGTCCAAATTTATGGTATTTGGGCTTGACTTATATTTTGCTCACTAGGTTTTCGAGCCAAACAAGCTCGAGCCGAATAAGTATTATATTTGGTTCGTACTTAACTTATATAAGATTAAAATATTTTTTCGACATTATATAAGTTCAATGTAATGTCAAATAGAACTAAGTATTCTTTGACTTTAATTTTATTTATTATTCAATGAATTATTTATTTTAAAGAATAGAATTAACAAACACAAATTTAAACCAAACCTAAAATGCTTACTAGCGACTTTTTAACTTGATTACACCCGTACTAGTGACTAGTCTAGCCGGGGTGGGGTAAGACAATTATAGGGTACTTGGTCGGCACTCGACCACATCCACCGACCACCTTCCCGAGGTTTCCGACTCCAGAAAGCACAAAGTTCTGCACCAGAACAAGGTTGAACTCCCGCCATCATCGATTTTTGCATACACGCTTTTGTTTTTGCTCCCACCTATGTCGCGATGCTATGTATTTTGTGATATGCACTGTTTGTTTGCTTGTTTCGCAGCGTTAACGTGGGGGTGATTTCTGATATAGGATTTGGCGCCAATGGCGAGGGCGGGTGGGATAACGAACGCAGTCAACGTCGGCATTGCGGTGCAGGCCGATTGGGAGAATCGGGAGTTCATCTCCAACATCTCCCTCAACATCCGCCGTCTCTTTGACTTCCTTGTCCACTTTGGTACGTTTCCTTCCCCGATCTGATCTCTTTTTCTTTTTTCTTTTTTTTTTTGAAAAAAACATTCTGCCCATATTTTTATCTGGGGATGTAATTTTAATGTGGGTAGTTTTTTGGATTTAAAATCTTTGATGCATCGTTATGGGTTTTTGGTCTTGGTCGTCTGGACTCATGGATTGATTGGATGATGGGTATTTATAAATCCTGTATTAGTTTCACTGTGGAAGTTCTTTAAATTTACTCTTTAAATGTTGCATAATAAACTGTTCTTGTTGGACTTAATGGTCTGGGTTTATATGTATAGCTTCCAACTTCTTCATGGATTGGTTTAGAGAATTCCGTTTTCCATGGGGAAGTTTTGATTTAGGTTTTGGATAATGTGCTGTTTGGGCATTTACGAATACACTGTCTCGTCTCTGCTTAAAGGATAATTTGAAAAGAAGGATGCTTTCTTTCCATGATCTAACTTCCTTGGGATGGTGGGAGATTTTTAGATCCATATCATTTGTACAGTAAGTTTAGCAGGGTTTAGCGCTTATTTTATTTGAATATGGTCAATCAATGTCTTGAGGTTTTGCATTTCTATTTCAGCTTACTTCCTAAAATAGGTAAAGCGGATGATTTGTTTTAGCTAAGTGCTTGTAGTCCCCATTCTCTGTCTCAACTATCACAAATCAGAGGACAAAAATGTCCCCCTCTGCAGGGGTTCTTCTTCTCTTAATGATGGACTTTAACATCTCCTCTGATTCTCAGATTGTTGAACATTTTTTTCTGTTGGCTCGTGCATTTTTCTCTGACATTCATGCTTTCAAGTGGATCCTGTTGTCAATAAATGCAAATGGGAAACACTTTGAGTCCCACTTTTTTCCCACTAGGAGTCACCGCTCCTAGGTGGCAAATAAGACACGTGATAAGATCCCATGTTATCATCTTCTTCAACCCTTACAACCAAATTCCAAATCCTACGACTTCTTGACCTTTGGGAAAAAATCTTAAAGAAGTTACAACATCCCAGTCTTTACCCTTCTGACTTCCCAAATTCAAATATTGAATCACCTTATAAATGATATAAAGAAAAAACCTCCCAATATCTTCAATTTTTTTATTTCTTCAAGTTGATTCACTCATGTAATTCTCCAACTTGTGCTCAAAATCAGAAGCCTGCCTGTCTTCCTTTTTTTCAGTAAAGATGTAATATTTGTTATGAAAAAGAACATTTTTATGGGTAAAAATCAAATCTTTTATGTGAGAAAATGTCTTGGACGAGCAAATTGCAATTACTAGCGACGGTAGGTGTAGTTGATCTTCCCAGAGGAAGGGTAACATGAAGGAGAGTGAGAGTGGTCATGAAGGAGAACATGAATGTAACAGGCATTTCAGGGAAAAACAAGAAGGAAGAGGAAGAGATAGTCTTAGTAGAGGGGCAAAGGCCACCCCTAGTCCTCATTGTCTTACATCTCTAGCTTCCCACTGACACCAGCACTGGCACCGACACCATCGAGGAAAGGTTCGAACGATATCCACCCAATCGAGATGAAAAGGGCCACGCTCTTGTCCGACCTAGGACGACAAAACCACTGAGGTGTTGGTGTGGGACAATTGTCCAACCCATGCTCTGTCGGCCAGTCGTCATTCCTTCCATAAGATTTTTGGTAGAGGCGGCCAAGATTGAATTCAGACCTAGGAACTGTAAAAGATGCAGAAGGGAAAGAGTACATGTCACAAGCTTTGTCATGGATATGTAGTTGATTTGGTCCCGTCAGATCCATTTTGCAAGTTCGTTATTACGGGTAGTTCCTACAAAGGATCAGGATAATGACGTGTACAATACTTGAATTCTTGATGTAGATGCTACATCTTTGGTTCTCATCCTTTAGAGACTATGAGTGGTGGAGGTGGGGAATCATCAATGGGGATAAGTGGTGGTGTGCATAGCATGAAATCAGGATTATATGACAATAGGTGTACCAGGATATGATGAAGGATTTAGAGTTAATTATAACAAAGTTAAAGAAATAACAAGACAAAGAAAGGTAGGATGCAAGCATAATATGCGATTGTATCGTTATGGCTCGTCTAAATTTTAATGCCATAATTGAGCAACGTGGTGTGGGCATGCATGTGTTTTTATTGGGAGAGTAAGATATGCATTGACATTAACCAAACAAACATCTACAGGATTTTTTTTTCTTAAAAAAATCAACGTCTTTGAATTGAAATGATATGTTGCCCATATGTGTAAACCATAAAAAACTCACAATTGTATCATGTTCTGCTCCAGAATTTCAGCTTAGGTTGTGCATTTTACCTTTATAACATGATGTAAATCTTGAGAAGCACCATGACCATTTGGTTATACTTTGTGCTATTTAAACATTTCCTAGGTGAACTAATTTAAGAAGGAATAATTCTGAAGATCAGTCCAAAAGATGCATATTTGATTTTGGACCTTGGTAGATTTATGACAGACAGTTTGGTTGGCCTTGGTTTGCGTGCTGAGTTCCTTATTGGCAACAACGAGTTTTCAAAGGCCGGCCAGGTTTAATAGTCATGTATTAAAAGTACGTCAACCTCATTTGGCAGGAGGAAGTCAAACATAGATTTTTGGTTTTAAAGCAAGTTATTTGCATCTTCCTTCCAGAATTAGATGCTTATGCAACATTTTTGTAACAGAGTTCTGAATTAGTTAAATGAGAGAGCTATTCGTTGAAAAATATTAGTTGAGTTTATATCTGATTCCTCATTTTACAGAGGCGACGACGAAAAGCAAGCTGGCATCACTAAATGAGAAACTTGATACTCTTGAGCGGCGACTCGAGTTACTGGAAGCCCAAGTTACTACTGCTACATCTAATCCGTCGCTGTTCATGTGAGACCTCTCCAAGCTCGTGATAATGTAGAGTTAATGTGCACATATAATTGCAAAGATACGGATTCTTAATTATATAGTTACATTTATTCTCATGTGCAACTCTTTGATAAATATGTAATTTGAGTAACCTAAACCAATCTCACCATTCCCTTCTCTTGTCTGGTGGTGCTTGCGAGTTGGAAGTCAAGGCAGGCATATTTACATTATCATCCAAATTATAGCTAGAAAACGAGTTTTCAAGGTTCAGAAGATATCTTTTAGATTGCTTTGGAAACAAAAAGTTTTATCTTGTAGATTTTTGCTGTTTAGCATGCACACAAATTTGTAACCATATTATTATGTTTGCTAAAGATGTAATTTTCTGCTGTACCAAAAAGGAGTTTGCGCACCCCGCATAATTTTTGTTGATTTAACTGCTCTTGGTGGTGGCCCTTTTTTTTTAAAAGAAAATTTTACGGGCCGTAGCTCTTTGGTTCTTTTGGACATGATAATTTGATTTTTCTATAAAAAAGTGTCAGTTAGTAAACGTCAGGACAAGTGGAATAAAGTATGTGAAAAAGAAAAACTGAAAATAAAAGTAAAAAAATATCTCAGTTTTATTTAATGGACGACTGTATTTGTTTCCATTCTTTTGGGCAGATCCGAGTAAAAATGATAATGATAATTGTCATAGATGATATTTTCAGATCAAACGGCAGCAGCGGACACACCGTTCGAAGGTGATATTTTCCTGCATATACTTTTACTATAAGATCGAAAATAGTTTTTACAAACCAAAAATATAAAATATATATTTAAATGTAAAATAGCTGAAGCCTTTTAATTATGAGAACTTGCCAAATGTTCTATTTGAATTTAATATATTACCCTTTCTTTCCTATTAACAAAAAATAAATAAAATAATATTAATAAAAAATATTAAGAAAATCTTATCCTTCCTCTAATTTATCATGTATATAATTTTTATCTATTTTACAATTGTACTACCCGCTTGTCTTTCCTAGAATTTGTCATGTATTGGTTTTATCTATTTTATATTATAATCGTCGCTTGTACACTCGATGTGCAAAATTATATAATATTCAGCTATTTATTATTCTTATAGTTGATTATCCTCATGTAGCTAAGAATTTAATATATTTTAATTAAAAAGATTTTTATAATATTTATTTATAATGTTTGATTTATATTATAGAACATATTTATTTATTTTAGTCTTATATATTATATCTATTTTAAAAATATTAATATATTATTAATTGTTAATTAGTTGTCGCTTATTGAGTAATTTTTGGGTGCGAGGGGATGCCTGACATAGAAAGATGGATAAATTGGGAAAAGAGTTGAACTCATGGAGATACCTGATTGGTAGCGTCCCTACATCCATCCCCCATACATGCGTTCCCAATTCCAACTCATATTCATCAATCTGCTAACGTCAAAATTCTACTCAGAGAAGGAATGATTAATTATAGGGTCTTGTTCTATATGATGTGAGTTTTCTATTTTTAACTGTAATGACAAAAGGGTAGAATTATAGAGGACACGTGACAAAGCCTAATTAAAAAAAAACTTTTATAGGAAAGTGATATTTTTTGTAAAAAATAAGTAAAAGATAATATTGTCAAATAGGCATATGAAGTGTGTTGATATTAGGTTAAAAGTTTTGGGTTTTATAGATTTCTAGTATAATTATATACATATATATATAGAGGTGTTGCTTTGCGCTGCATTTTTCAGCAACATAAAATTTGGGCCGCCCATCTAGATCCAACGACCCATCGTCGTCAGTGCCCCCTGGCAGGCATCCCTCCGCCTGCCGCCTACGAGCACCCCTGCACCCCACCCGCGGGCACCCTGGTACCCCGCCTGCCACTAGCCTGCGGCCCACCCGCCACCCACATCCAGATCTGGCACCACCCACCACTACCCACAGCCCACTGTTGCAGCCCACAACCCACTCCCATTGCACCCTACTTGTAGCCCACCTGCCCCCACCTACAGTGCACCCGCCCACTTGCCACAGCCATCGCCCCCCGTGCCCTGGGCCACCACCCACCCACCTGCTTGCCACTGCCCCCCCCCTCCTCGCCATCACCCGGACCTCCACCACCACCGGCCGGCCACCCTGCCACCCCCTGCGGCCCCTGCCACTGCCCGCGGCCACCACACAACCGCCTGAGCCAGGCCGGCCCCTGTTTCGACCCGAGTAAATAAACACTTGACTTGGTATCAACTCGAGACAAGTTAATAAAACAATTACTTGGTCTCAACTCGAGTAAAGTAAATAAATAATTGACTTTGTTTTGACTTGACTTAATAAAAATTGACCTGATATCAACTCGAGTCAAGTTAATAAAAAAATGACTCGGTCTCGACTCGTGTAAAGTAAATAAATAATTGACTATGTTTCAACTTGACTTAATAAAAATTGTCCTGATATTGACTCAAGTCAAGTTAATAAAAAAATATTTCAGTTTCGACTTGGGTAAAGTAAATAAATAATTGACTACGTTTTGACTCGACTTAATAAAAATTGACCTGATATCGACTCGATTCAAGTTAATAAAAAAATGACTTGGTTTCAATTGTAGTTAATATTCTTATAATATTTAAATAAATAAGAAACAAGGCACAGGAGATCCATCTTATATAACTTTCTTGTACATGATGAATACAAGTACAAACTTACATGTTATAAAAATGTGAAATTTGATTAAAGCAAATAACAATTCATGGTAACAAGTTACAAATTCGGAGCTATCATAATCGTTTTGCATCACTGCTTTGACATTCGCCATCACTCCGCCGACCCCCTGAATAGACTCCGCAACTCCACTTTTAGATGGAACAATTTTTTGCCTATATATTTAAAAACAAAACATGAAAAATAATCACAAAAAATATATATAACAAACATTAAAAGAAGGGTTTATTAGGCGACATTACCGTAATACAATTACAGGGCAAGTGTGTTTATCATGCCCAACTCCCCATTGATTACAACAATGGCATAACCTATCTTTTCCCAAATAGTCCACTGCAAGTTCTTTTCCACTCTTCCATCTTTTACCACTTCCTTTTGTCTTTGATTGTGCAGGTGGATGGACTTGTATTCCATGATGTAGTTGTATTCCATGATGCCGATCATTTGCCACATCTTCTACCAATTTTTCTATCTCCAATAATTTTTGCTTGGTGAGATCAAACTTTTTAGATGATGAATATGCCTTTTGGGCCCATTGATTAAATATACAGTGTAATTCTCCCCAATTTGAAAATAACATTTTGTGATAATCACCATAAAGTTCCACTCCCTCACCATAAAAAATAACTTCCTTTGCTATGTCAATTGTCCATCTCTTCATGATATACATTTCAGGAAAAATATCCCCCTCATTCAATCTAAGTACATGAATATGTTCTTCTTCGAAATACATGACATTCCATGTGCCCTCTTTATTCTTTGTTACCCTAATGCGTGCTTGACAATCTTCTCTTATTATAGGATGAGTTCTCTTTTTTCCTTTGTCAGGTATTTCTCTTTTCGCTCATCTTCTTTGAAATGCCCTGCTTTAGATCACACGAAGACTTGCGACCATAAGTCTTATTCTCCTATGATAATTTATACTATGTTTACGTATACCAAAACTGACCATTTTTTAATAACTACTGCATAAGTCCAGTGCATCGTCCAAATAATAAAATTGCATTCCAACCTTCAGTTTGAACTCATCTTCTACAATAGGATAAAATGTTGTAATATGTTGGCCTATTTCTTCTTCCTCGTATGCTTTATCTTGAAGCTTGTCCATTCTTAAAAAAATATAAAATTTATAAAAACTAAGAATATTTTCAATTAAAATAGACGCAACAAACATGCTTTAGTTAACTCTAAGTATTTTTAAAGGCTTAACTCTAACCTGATTCTCGTATTCTGAAAGATTTAATTCTGGCGACCTCGATTCCCTATGACCTGAAAATATAAATTTAACGTTAAATATAAATATATGTCACGGAAGCTCGTTAAAAAAATTAAATTCAACATTAAAAACTAGCACACTCACACACGGCTGAGTTAATTTTTTAACGACTCGAGTCGGGACCACGACAGCTACGGCGGCAGGTGATTGCAGGGACTACAATTGAGGTCGTCGCAGGTGTGGTAGGGAGGCCGTGGGTGGATGGGGGCGCAGGGCGGCAGGGTGGGGCGGCAAGGAGTGAGGCAAGGGGTAGTGGGGGGTACGGCAAGGGGCGGCGGGGGCAGGGGGCAGGTGTGGGAAGGGCAGGGGTGGCAGGGGGTGGCAAGGGGGGGGTGGGGGCAGGGTGTAACACCCCAAATCCGGTCCACACTCGTGAACCGAACCGGCATGTTACAGGCCCCGGTTAGGTCGGCTAACCCGAACCTAACTCATGCGGATCCAATCTCGGTGTCTTAAGATGAAGATACGACTCGCAATGCATTGATGAATATACAACCCTAACGTGATACTACATGAATGACATGCAATTCAAGCACACACCAATACCATTACGATTAAACTCAATAAAAATTCTAAAATAAAACGGACAAAATTTCCCCTAAAAGTGCAATTAGGATCCACCCTGTCAAAACAATACATACCAATATATATGCATATATCAATAATTTTAATCACACATAATCTAATATACTGTATATTCATTATAGAACTTGGGCCATACTTCTACTGCGCACTCTGATCACATCTCACCTCTTATCATCATATCTTAGTTTTTTCATCATGTCATAACATTATCTCATTGCGTTTAATCATATCCTATCACGTCTTAGTATTTCACATCATTCACAATATGATAGCATCATCAATAAAATATAAACACTCAATCGACTAACATGTGTGCAAGTGACAACAATGCTCCTCCGTCCAAGCTGGCTCCTTCAACTCGTAATTATTACCTACATATAGTATAAAAACACGTCAGTAACAAGTGTTACTGGTCCGGAAAATAAAATAACTATAACAAGCTGGCTGTGAGAGCAAACTCTCATATGAAAGAAAACCATATACTTCCTCAAGAACACTCTGAAGGGCACTACTGAGGAGCCACTGGGCTGCAGACCCGGTAGCATCCCGAACTTACTGCTGCTGGTACTATGCTGCTCTCGGCACTTCT
>JAURVB010010389.1:0-47217 GCA_033002965.1 Piper betle | reverse complement strand
ATGACGTTATCATCATATACTTGGGTACACATGACCCTCATGGCTCATACACGCGACCGGCATCGGCTCAGTACACGTGTCCTGAAACTGACTCAACTCGAAAAAATAACGGTCGACCCGACCAGTTCTGAATATAAAACCCTGACTCGAATCGTGGGTTTTACATTGATAAACTTATCAGTTCTCTTCCAAGCAAAATAATCCAGATTTGGCACTAGTTGAGGAGTAGAATCAAGCAACTGCTAAAGCACAATTTGGGATGATGCAAGAATTGTTCCATACAAAAATTCAATACATCCTTGAGACTCAATGAGATTAGTAATATAAGATTCCCACATTAAAAGTCCACTAGATTACCACATTCAAAAGTACTCTTGGGCGAGAGTAGTACTGGGATGGGTGACCTCTTGGGAAGTCCTCGTGTTGCACCCCAATTTTTTCCCCTTTTTCCTGTAACGACCTGCCATTTTTTCACAATACTATGGGCCCAGCTGGCTAGGCGTTACTCGAAATTAAACCAAACCAACCCTGTAACGACTAGCCCTAACCGGTCCGGGCGTTACTCCACAGTCTTGGATCGTTTCCCAAAGCCACATGTATAACACAAGAAAATAAAAAGAAGTCCAATTTATTATCCATTCTCCTACCCTGAGTTCGTAAAAGAACCACCAACCATAATTGTAATTTTTCCTTAGGTGAGCTGAAATCAATCAATCTTGATTAGCCTACATACCCATGTCGGGATCAAGCTCAATGTAGTTCTACAGGCTCTCAGGTCATTCTGAGATTAAAAGTTTGTCTCCCAGTTCATTCTGAGATTAGTCATTATTGGCTGTCAGGTCCATTCTGACATATCCATTTTTGGCTGTCAGGTCCATTCTGACATATCCATTTTTGGCTGTCAGGTCCTTGCCGTGAAACAGAGTATTGCAGACGAGTACTTTGCCGTTTAGAGCAAATTCACCTTGCTCTGAATCAAGAAAGAGAGAAGCAGAAACACAGATCTAGTAGCTCTGATACCATATGAACATTTGAACTTTCCTTTGATTTGGAAGAAGATTACAATAGGTATTTATATATCCAGTCTCCAAGACTTGATGAACACAACATACATATGTCAGTTCTTAGACATGCATAATTTACACTTCTACTTTCAATTTTATCCTTTACATTAAGAAAACATGGGCTGTAAGATACAACCAGGGTGTTTTTTTTCCAGATACACCTAGGGATGAGTCAAATATGTATGGATTGGTGAATTTTTTTACAAAGTAATTAGATTTGTTACTTTGCTATCCATGTCAAGAAGTCCCTGATTTGTAAATTATAACGCAAGTGCACGTGCCAAATCAAGTAATAAAAGTGATAAGAAAGTATCCTCCCACGATGAATTATTACTAGAAATTTTCAGTTACCAGAACTAATTTAATTAATTGTACTTAAATAGAATTCAAAGAGTGATTAAATTATGGTTTAAGACTAAACTAATCTAAAATGCAATATTTAAATCAAATATTTACTTCAGGACGACAAACCTAGGATTTTCAATATTACCTAGTGCTCTATATGATTAAAGTTATAACTTCTACCTATGAATTGCACACTTAGATTATTAACCACGAGAATTAATTATTTATGACATCTCTTAAATTCACCATAAACTTATTACTTGCACCCAACTCCTATATCTTTATGAAATTATGTATGCAAAATAATACTTCAAGTTCTGCCTTAACAGTTACCTAAGACATATGAGTATATCTCTATCTCATATGTGAATCACCTAAAATAGATGAACAAAGACTATTTTATTCATTGACAAATTTAATTTTTCTATCTCTAGACAAGATCAAATCTTTAGATCAATCAATAGGTGATCAAGCTAATGATAGCATTAATGCATAGAATAAAATAGATAATCCAACATCACAATCACATAGATAAAAATTAATAACTTTTATTAATCCATGCACTAAGTGTCATTGAAAATCCTAGAAAAGAATTTACTCCATAAAGTATTCGATTAAACACAAAAAATTCATATGTGATATGAAAGACATCGTTGAATTACAAAGAAAAGTAAATCAAAATAAAGAAAAACTCTTTTGGAGAAATCGTCTTCTTCTTCTGATCCAACTTCTTCGTCTTCCTTCTTTCGTCTTTCGTGTCATCTCTTCGCCGTCTAATGTTATTCTTCTCTTTAGATAAAACCCTAATTAAGTTTATAAATAATCCACCCAAATATTTTAAATAGGGTCCACCAGGATCTCCAGAAATACCGTCTACATTTGGTCATATTTATCCACATGCCCATATCTTCTCCAAAGATTGCGTGATCCTCATCTTCAATGAGTCATGAGCACCCTGATCTCGGTGTTGCTACAGTATCCAAAACGTTGTTACTGTGGCCTACAATGCTATAGTTCCAAAATTCACTTTTTTGCCCTGTTTCGCCCCGAATTCGTTCCGGGTCGTCTTTTAACTCTTATACCTTTATAGAACAACATTAATTAACACTTTTTATACCAAAATCACAATAATTTCTCACATTATTAATAATATCTAACAAACTTCTAAACTAATAAAATTGATATATAAACGACTCAAAACATGACAAAAACGCAATATAAAATACAAATAATAATAACTCTTTTCTAGAGTTATCAGTCCCCATATATATATACACTATGGCTAGTCAGATGCACTACAACAAACTTACGACGCAAATAATAACGCGCAACTACAATGGTACTAAAAAATTGAACATCCTGCTTAAGCTAGCCTACTACATAATTCGATCGTTAAATGCAAGGAACTTGAAGCACATATTTGCTCCGAGCACAGTACACACACCACAAACTTAAGCGCATGTTATGACAAACAGCAAACACAAGTTTTTCTGTTTATTGAAATCGTCTTTGTTATACATCATCCATAAGTTATTGTTACAAATACCAAACAAGTGTCTTTACTAGGCTCGAGATGTTTAAGTGTTACAGGTCGTGAGCAAAGTCTGGTGCGCATCATTATAACTTAGTAGATGCTAGTACATAGTAAAATGAACCTTAGTTGACAGATACAACACACTCGTAGTCTTATATATACAAATGCAGCAGCAACCATTATGCATTTTGCTCATTGGCCGTGGATCATGTAGAAGGTTTTAGCAATCCAGCTTACTTCTAATCAAACGGATCAATGCGGGGATCATGCTCGCTCGCCATAGCCATACCTGTGCAGAGGCAAGTTGGACACATAACCTACAAAAGTAGGCCAGCTAGATCATTCAATAAAAGATCTATAAACATGAGAGGAACCTATCCATGCTTGAGCCTTTTGGACAAAAGAAACAACAATAATTGAGCAGAAATAGCTCTTTACCTTCCCTGCACCTGAACAATTTGAACACCTTTCAGTCCTAGGCGGAGACAGAGGTTGGTTGCCCCGATTTAATGTTGCAAGCGGATCAATTAAAACAACTGACCCAGTGCTAGAGCAACGGGCACAAGCAAGGTATCCTGCATGATCCGTAAGAAGGCTGGTTTAAGTCACTTGATTTCCCTTTTTTTAAGTCAAGACAGATAAGGCAGATTCCCTTGATGAATATCAACCGGTAACATCATTGCGGGCATCCATATAAAAGCTTTAGTGACGGCAGACATTTTTTTGAACAAAACTTTTCTCAGCAGACAAGTGTGATCATAAATAGATCATACAAAAACCCTGAACGGTTTTGGCTTCATGTTCACTTTTAATAAGTAAACTTCTGAAGAAAATTTTATTGGAGTTCAGTTGTAGTGATAAGAACGAAAGTTTTAAACATGAACCAGTTTGACACAAATACCAGTTCCTAAGCAGTATTTGCAACGCTTATGCTCTTGTTGCTTGACATTATTGATTTCCACCACCATCAGTGCAGAAATTACACCTACAGCTCCTCCAGAGAATGAGGCCACTATTGGATCAACCTGACTGCAATAGTCCAAAGATACATGCTTATAAACAACCGATGGTCAAAAGGGCATTAGATGTAATCCACTTATGCTACAAGTAGTAACTGTTAAAAAGCTGTTTGCGCTCAACCCAGACACACCAGCTATAAAGATCTGAACGTTTTAAGAATCCAAACAAGAAGCATATAGTAGGACATGACATAAAAAGGGAAACAAGATAAAACAAGTAAGTTCAGCTTTAATACCAACGATTCAGTACAAAATTATAATTCTTGACCAAAAATATCATTGATAGTATTTTAAAAACTCATGAACTAGAAAGTAAACTGGCTTAAAAGGTTTTTTTTTTTTTGGGGGGGGGGGGAGTCAATGAGCCTGGGATGTGGACATAACAATTCTACATCTGTTCTTCTCATTAATAATAACAAATCACTAAATTATTTTCCCCCGTGAAATGAATAAAGATAGATAAAGCAGTGCAGGGTTACAGTAATCCATAATCTTATGAAGTTCTATTGCTTAACTTTCATAAGTAGCAGGGACATATACATACAATACTGACAAACAGATAAAGAATTTTCAGGGCAAACGCAGGAAATTTTGAAGCTTTGTGACCATCCTCAATCCAAAAAAAAAGGAAAAATACGTTATCAATGTCATATATAACTGATCTGACAATGTTTTTCAAGGTTCACCAACAAATAGTTGCAAGGAGAAGGAGACAAGTGTACCTTAGTTGCATGGGCAAATGCATGTTGCGGATGAAATCCTCATATGATGTACCTCCCAACCCTAGTTTAAGCTCTAGCTGATGTGAGAAGATAAATGAAAAAATCAGCATGAAAATTTTTCTCTACAATTACAATTCAAAAAAAAGGAGCATGTTTCTTTTTACTGCTAATCAAATGTTACTTTCATTGGTATGAGTACTCAAGTTGATTCACCACGTCCGGCATAAGAAAATCCTAAATATAAATGCGGGTAATTTGAGGAAATATCTGAATAACTCACTGTGGGAGCAAGAAGACCACCAAAGAAAATAATCCCAGCAATGAGAGAAAAGCAGGTTGCATAGTACACCTTCAGATTCTTAGCGGACTACACGCAAACAAATCCATGAATTATCGAGGCCTCAAAGAGATGGAAACAGAAACTAGAAATAACTTCTTTAACACACTAACTTCCAAAACTACTGTCATACCAAAGGAGGTAAAAAAGGTATGAAAGAAGGGAAATCGGGAAGTTCATTTTCCTGCTCTTCTCTAAGAATTCCAAGCTCCGCACTTTTAAGTCTCTGCTGTATCCTTAATCGACGCACCTGCATAAAATACAAAGAAAACTACGGTAAACTACCACAATTTTTAACAACACAGGAGATATTAAAAGACTTGCTTCTTCTTTTGTAAATGGATTTTGTGTTCATGCAAAAATAACAAATTGGCGACACAAGATCCTATGCTCCTACCCACAGATAAGATAACAGTGATGATGATAAAAAATAACTTAAAAAACCAGAGACTGAAGATTTGCCTCTTCCATGTGAAGGAAAATCTTATTCCGTCGGCTTCGAATGTTTTCTTGAATTTCTTGCAGCTGCATCGGCGCAAAATCCTGCACTGTCTCCGGTCCTTCTATAATGCAAAAACTGCTAAAAAAATATTCACAAAATTGACCGCAACAATCACTCAAATCAGCACATATATACTCTCCACTAAGCACGAATAGGCCATCAAAACGATTCATGACACCGTCATCATCAGAACACTAAAACACACCTACTCAGTTTACAAGAGCTTAACCATCGTCAATCAAGCAAATACATACAGCCCATTAACCACAGACACCATCTCGTTAACATAATGAAAGCATCAAATCGAATAACTATCCAACCCAATCGAATCCAAAAAGTAAAAAACGAAAAGAAGAAGAGCTACAAGAACACCAGGGAACGAGTGATCACCCGGCGGTTCTATCATCGGAGTCGGCGGCGCGTGGGGGAGAGAAGGGGAGGAGTCCTGCTCCGCCGCCATGGCCAGCGGCTTGATCCGCCGGACACCGCCGGCGAGCCGGCCATGGAGGACGCCGGAGGCTGGTCTCCGACAATCGCGGCGGAGCCTCGGCGTGATAGACGCCGACAGGGGGAGGCACCGGCCTGAGCAGAGCATGCCGGAGAGGAGAGTCGGACGGAGACGGGGATCCCTATTTTTCCGCCGACTCCGTCGCCGATACAAAAGCCCGAAAATGACGGAAGAGGGGAGTCACTAAAAATGAATTCCGTTTTTTAAAATACTGAGTGGATTTCCCACTCAAATTTTCGCGGGGCCCACTTGGGATTATTTGACATCCGACGGTTAATATTAATAATACAAAGCGTTAAGTTTTTGGCTTATTAATGCTTTTTTAAAAACAATACAAAGCTTGAACTCGATCAAAATATTTTTCTTTTCGTGTTTTATTTATTTTAAGAGGAATAAAACCGCATCACCATATTTATACATAACCCACCACAATTTCAAAATAATAACTACACTAAAATTTTTAATAACTTGAAATTATATTATTTCATCTCGGTTCTCTTTCTTGTGAAATGGGTTTTTTTTTAACAAAAACATTTTTTTTTTTGAGAGGTGTTTTTTTTGTACAAAGTGCCCAGCCAGGAGGAGCCAACTTGTGAAGGGAATTGGATTTACAAGTGCTGTACTACTCAACGATCACACTGGCTAAATTGCTAAAATTGGTGGAGTTTTTATTGGGCCAAATCACTACAATTAATAGAGTTTAAGTATTTTTTAAGACTCTATAATTAGTCTAATTATAATAATTTGAATCAGTAAGCGGCTGTGACAGGCTATACAAGCCGATCCCCACAGAGAGAGTAGTACGTGTGTGTTGGAAGATATGGGCTTGCTAATGCCATGGCCCATGGGCCAAACTAATCCGAGCCGTCACGAGCCCACTAATTTGAATTTCGTCCAATTTTTGGTCTACCATCAAGTATAAAATGCGAGACGTCATCTTCGCCGCCGCCGGCGATATCCGCCGGCGAATTACTCGCTAATCGCCGGCGGCGAACTTCGGCATCGGTTGGCCTTTTCGAAGTTCGATGGCGGCTAAAGGCTCTGCCTCTTTTGTTTTTGCAAAGGTTTCGAAATTGGCGCTCTTTTGATTCATTTTTGTAGCTCTTTTTTTATTGGGTTCGATGGTTGAGATTGTACAAGTCAATGGAGGCAGTACGCTTTTCGTTTCTTTGATCTTTAACTGCCTTTAGCGTGTTTCTGATGTTTTTGGTGATGTTTGGTGGGGCGTTGTTTTGATTTGATTCTGTTGCTAGCTTTTTGCATTTGGGCGATGGAGGAATTGTTGCTTGGGTGAAGACTGTGCAGTCGATTTTCATTTTCTTTTTCATTTTTTTCCTTCATAAAGATGGCATTTTTATCTTGTTGTTGATGAATTGATGAATGAGAGAGGGGTGGTTGGTATGAAAATACCAAGCTCCCTCTTCTGATTATAATAGTTGATGAAGTAAGCGTGCAGACTCGAAACATACATAAAAGAGCCAACATTTGTGCAGGTTGCGTCTCTCTTTGCCACTTGTTTTCTGTTTTCGGTTGGAAATGTGGGCATTGCTTTGATTCGATTTTTTTTGTAGTTTATCGTTCAGCAATTGGGCAACGGAGGAATTGCCATTTTGGGGAAAGATTGGATTTTGTCATGCCTTTTTGTGATGATTTCTACTGTGAGCATTGTTTTGTTTTGATTTTGTTGTGGTTTTTGTTATGTGTTTGGGCAACGGAGGAGTTGTTTGGGAGAAGATTGTATACTCCAAATTTTCCTCATTTTTTTCAATGTTCAATTGGTCTGTTGTTCGCAATCAAAATTGAATGCTTCTGTCACGTTTCCTTCTTTTTTTCATAAAGGTGGCATTTTTATTTTTATCTAGTTGTTGATGAATTGAGGTAAGGCAGGAGGAGTTCTGACTATTGAAGAAGAAAACATGCAGAATCGGACCATACTTGAACATATCGGTGCCAACATTGAGCAGTTTGGGTCTCTCGTCGTCACTTGGTTTCTGTTTACAGATTACTAAACTGTTTTAAGACCTTAGCTTTGTCAAATGGCTTCCTTGTCTTGTATAGAGTTTTGTGGTGATATTCTATAGTTCACGGGATTGGTGATAGAAGTAAAAAAATTAAGATTTAACATTTGATATTAGTGCTTGTTTTCTGTAGAATTAACTTCCGTGCATCTGCATTTGTTCATACCACCGATCTTGTCATGTGCGTTTGTCGTATTTTATGACCTAAGTGCTTGTTCTTATTTGTCTCATCTTTGATGATTTGGTAATTCTTATAATCAAACCATTTATACCGGTCAGGTCACCGGAGCTCTCAGAAAATCAACGTACATGGTATTGTTTTTTAACATTTGAAGGAAAAATTCCTTGTTCATGGTGGGTTTGCAGAGGTGGTGTTGCAGACTACTTGAGATTGTTGGTAGCTGATATTTACGGGAGAAGAAATCTTATACTCAAATTACCATGGATGAACCAAGGATTGATGTCATTTGTGAACCGAACAAAAATTACTGCCTGCTGATGCACAAGTAACACATTTGGAAGAGATCAAGTAAATCTCCAGTTACGGGGTTACAGCTGATATGATGGGCGTTTTTACTAGCTTACACCCACAGGGACCTCCTGCAAGAATGCTTACTTGCTTTACATGAAAACTGCATCCAGACAGACGAGTGGAAAGCAACCCAACTTGTATTGGCTGGCAGCTAAAGAGTTTGCATGTGCAGCAACATGGTGCAGAACACTGTCAAAACAAGGTTTCCTGTTGATTGGAGGACCAGATGCCCTTCCCCACTTTTAGTATTACGACCATTACGAACATGGCCAGCTGTGGCAACTGGCAACACATCTCTGTACTCTATTCGTTTGTCGAAATTACAACATCAATGCTCTAACCAAGAAAAGAGGTAAAAGGAAGGCAAGTGGCGGGTGCTTTAGACTGTTGTGAGCTGCTGCTGTTTATGTTGGCGGTTAGATTCTTCCTCGGAGAAGCTGCAGGGAATCTTCAATGGCTTCACTGCTGCGACTAATGGAGGGTCCATGATCATGAGCATTTCCCTTTGTAGGTGGTTGTGGTAGGTTTGGAAGTCGGCAGGGGTTACGTTTAGATGGAAGCCGAGTCCAAAGAGGAAGTCTAGTTCCAGGAAGTTCATCTCTATGGTGCTGATTCCTCCTATCTTGGCGTAGTAGGCGTTGTTGTAATACCTGGATTTATAAACGAAAAATCATCGGATGGATCATTTTAAAAAGATAAACAAGTAATTTGGATGGTGCAGATTATGCAGATAAAACAATGCGGATAGCAATGCAACCCAGCAGAACATGATGTTTTTTAACTGTTGATGCCGGAAAGAAATGGGCAGGTTATAGTTGTCTAGCTAAATGATTTTATATTAGTGAATTAGTAGAGATTTAGTTAGTCCTGAGTTGTTCCTCTGTTTTTCATATGTAGCACAAATGCAAATCATACAAATAATTGGCTGATTCAATCTTATAGATTATATGTTTGGGCTAAATCAACTTGAATTAACTACCGGAAATCAGATAGGCAGATTGATCGAGGGAAAAAAATAGGAGAAATTCTTCTACTTGAATCTTACACTGAGGTATTATCGTGATTCTTCTTTGAAATTATGGAGCTTGTTCATTAGGATTCTAACTCTGTAAATGGAGAAGGAAAAGAAAACAGATAATTCTAGCTTGGCTCTGGGCAGGCTATATATCTATTCTTTGTTTAAAAGTTAATGTTTCTAAAACAGAATATCTGAACATATATGGCCACTGGAGCTATGGAATTCAACAGCTGTGCTTACATGTCATCCATGAACTTGGCTGCTACCAAGACGCTGGTGATTAGAAGCCGGTGGACATTGAATGAATTGATGAGCAAAAATGGCTGCCTCTGAGCTAAACGATCGAGGTAGACATAAGCCACCACAAAGCAAGAGGGGCTGCAACTTGCGTACTTGAAGATCCTCTCCAGGTAGCTCTGTATGGAGATGGAGGGCCTAGTCAATCCATGGAAGATGGAGACTTTCTCTGGTCCGGAACCCAGCTTTGAGTCATTGGTGTCTGCCAATCTCTGGAGGAGAGAAGAGAGGAAGGTGATCACCTTGGGCATTACTTGGGCGATCTCCATCTCTGCCATTGAGGATGCCTGGTGAAGCTCTGCTGTTAAGAAGCCGCTGTTTTATAGCCTCGGACTAAAACAATGGAGGGTAAGGCTGGAAAACTCTGATATGTGGATCAGACACGGGTGACTATTTTTTTTCAGTTTTTTACTGTGATGGCAATATGCGAAAGAAGTATGTATGCTTCGGCTGTCTTTGGTTGTGTGTCTCAGCATGGCCTCTAAGAATATCCCCATGCATGAGGTACAGTAAGAGTAACTTTCTGCTTCTTCTTATTATTCTTTATCAAATAGGATCTATATAATTATAAATATCAAAATTTTTATGGCCAGATGTCTTTTTTATACCAACCTTCTTTCTCTATCTGGACTTAATACCGATGATATGCCAGTATTGACAGAGTTAAGAGTAAGCCTAACTTTGATCATCAAATTCGCGCTTTTGATGTTGAGTAATCCAATGGGTTTTGGTTTTATTCGGTCATCCATTGTCCTATCTCAATTGCTGGGAGACTAACTGTGCAACTTTGAGGAGAGAACACATCTTGTCTCTATGATCAAACGATGTAAAAGACCAAGTCTTTGTCAAGCAAAATCATGATTCAATGTTTACCCTGCATCATCATCCAAATGGGGAAAGGGAAGGCAGATACTATAACAGCTGCCCACATTAAATTGCAGAACATGGGAGCAACCTTTGTCATCCAAAAGAGAGAACCTCCAGATGAATCTAGCCACAAATATCACAGCTTTCACCCCTTATCAATATCATTCACAACTCAAAACAGGTGGTGTGATAGTACCCACAAGAGCAAAGGATAAAAAAAATACCCGTTTGGGCAAGAATGCAGCAGAATTCTCATGTCCAGAGCTCAATATCATACTTCCATATACTCAGGAGATGTCTATTTCTCTACTAACTTGATCATTTGGTTTTACATCAGCTGTCAAAGACACATCTTACCCACAAAGTGTGCATTCTTGTTCTCAATATTGATCTTTATTAGGACGTCTTGTGCTGTCATACACTGTCATTGAAGGCTACAACAGCATCCAAGAGCACACGAGTGTCATGTGAGTGGGGCAGAAAGAGCCATTAAGCCTCTTCCATCCCATTGGTTTGGCTTTTCAGGCGAGGCAATGATTTAAAAAATGGTCAACAGAACAGGCTGACAAGAAGCGGAGATGAAAAGGCGTGGTAGCCGGTAGTAATAAAGCTAGGTGAAGGGTAGTAGCCTTGTATTTGGGTTTTGTTTGCAGCTTTTGCATTGTTAGCCATTGGGTGTGGAGACAGAGAAGGGAAGAAAAGTTGGTGAGAGGGAGCTGAAGAAGGATAGCGAGCACAGCTGTAAACGTGGTGGGATGTAACAAGAATCACACCACAGACAGAATGGTGGGGAAGAACAGGCGTGTCTGGCGGAGGCTGTGGCTGGCCCTGTGAACAGTGAACGTCGTCCTCTCCCTTTTCTTTCCTCACCACAAGCTCTGGATTGCCCTTCATTTCCCTCCACTCTCTCCTTCAAAACAAGTTAGTCTTCGAGAAAAAAAGTATTATGGTTGGATAGGAGTGTAATCGTCAGCTTAACAAGCAAAACGTACTTGGTTTAGTTTGATTAGAATTTGTGCTCCTTGTATTAAAGGCTTAAAGTTTCAACAAATGCTTGACTTGAAATCAATAACTCCATGACTTGGTTCGAAGCTCAAACTTGATACATTCAATTTTTATAAAATGTTCAACTTAGTACCAATTATCTATCTCTACGTATATTAATAGCTTGTTTGCCATTTCTGCCTTATGTAATTATTGAAAACATCATCTTTTGCAGATTAAATATTTTAACATAAGAGGTAAATTTGAACTTAGGGGAGCTATTAAAAAACTCGTGCAATTCGACTTAAAACTTATTTAATTAAATATAAATGGAGCTTGAACACTTAAAATAAAATTTTAAGCGGCCTCAGCTTGGTTCTTAAAAATATATAATTGAATATCAAACCAAGCAAACAAGCTAATGCTCAACTTGACTTGGCTCGTGTACTGCCCTAATATTTAGTTTTGTTTCAATATACTTGTTAACTTGAAATTAATGTCTCAATGAACTAACAATTGAGTTTAAGTAACAAAGTGTTTGACACAACTCAACTTAAAATTTTTGCTTAATGCGTCACAACGTAATTCAATATGTGGCTTGGAACAAGGGGTCTACTCAATATCTAATTGTATAAATATGTTGGTAAGTTGTATATCATTTGATCAGCGATTCAAAATATTAAAAGTTATAACTTTTCAAATGATGTGCAAAGGCTTAACAAAAAAGCTAAAGACTAAAACTTAGTGGATCCATTCTCAAGAGTCAAACCAGCTTGAACTTCCTCCCTCAACGGGGCCAACAACGGCCGCGAGGCCATACTGGCCAAATCCGGCAATAGGTGGCCATGTCTAACTACCCATCGGCCAAATCCAGCCGTTAGATAGCTAGACATGGCCAACAGAGATTGGATTTGGAGGCGTGGCCATGAATTTGGCTGCACAGTTTTATGGGCGGCATGGCCAGATCTGGCTGTCGTTGGCCAAATCCGACTGCATGTTTTTTAAAAAAAATTAATGCTACAACCGTAGTTGGCCCCCGATGGCCTGGTCTAGCCACCATAGTAAAAAAAATTTTAAGGCGTGACCGAATTTGGCTATCGCCAACCAGGTCTTACTTCGGCATTTTTTTTAAAGGCATAACCAAATTTGACTACGCCTTAAAAAAATGGCCGGTGCCGTGGCCGGACCAGGTCCAGACTTGGTGCCATTGATGACTGCGGCTAGGTCCAATTGGCTGGCCATGACCGGAACTTGGCCACCGACGAAGAATGGGGTATGTGGTTTTGTTTTTTTATTAAATCTATGCCGTCTTTATGATCGGACGGCCTAAATTAGAGCTTGGGGCAGGAGCAAGTTCCTGCCCTAGGCTTAGGAAAACTTTTCCCATATATATATATATATATATATATATATATATATATTACCTTCAATCTCAAATTGGATATGTAAATTCTACAAATATAAAGTTTTGACTAGTTTACTTAAAAATTTCATCTGGGTACCTTTAATATTGGCTTTAGAGATGATGGGCTAATTCTTGTAGGGATGGACTGTGACACTCTGGTAGGAAATTAGTAAAACGGGCCAACTTCATGGCAATGCAATTAAGCAGAATTTTGCATAGAACAAAACAAGCCGACAGGTTTGTGTTGGAGAATGTGGCTCCTGTTTTTCTTTAAAAACTATTGCAGTTAATCCTGCACAAGATCACACAAGAATGCTTAGATTCTAATCCTTTGATTTGTAGCTATGACTACATTTTAATTCACTCATTCTCCTTCAAGACATGTTTGGGAGGAGGAAGACAATCTCTTATTATAAAAGAAATTGTGTAGATCCCATCAATCACTCATGTATTAATATATCTGAGTACAGGAAATTATTTTAATCCCCTCAAAGGACACATTTGCCCACACGAATTATTCAATTCAAGTAGGAATTTTGTGTCGTTTTAAGTAACTAATTTTTCACTCTAAATTATTGATCCTGCAGTTAAAAATGTATTCACCCACTAAGGAAAAAATTAAACATGCTAGCTAGTTAGATTATTGATGTAGGACATCTTGTAGGATTTAATATTTTACGAGTTTATGTAATTTCTCTTATTTATTTTAGGGATATTTTAAGAATTATTCGATTAGGGTTTTATCATTAATTTATAAATAAAATGTAATCCTCATTTATACTGGAGATTTGACAGATTATTCAAAATTGGCTGTGTGCATTCTGTTCAAATTTCTTTATTTTATTTCTTAGATTTAGTTCTTTTCTTTTCCATTTTACTAGTACTCTTTTGCTATATCCCCCCATTTAATTCTCATGAGTTTTTTGTAGGCATTTTATGTAGGGCTTAACATATACAACGTATGAGACAATAATAAGGACATACTTCATATCTAATAATGAAAATCTCCATTTATGTATTCTTCAGAAATATGTGCTAAGAAGATATGTCAGATATCAATACTAGGTTAGACCTGTGCAATGCCCGGGCATGTTTGACAAACTTTTTAAAAGTTTATTAAAAAATAAAATTAAAAATATATGACAGTAAAAAATATAAAAAATTATGTTTAAATAAAAAATGATAAATAAATATATATATTAATTTTATAATTTAAAAATGTAGTAAAAAATATCTATAAATTCTTAGTTAAAATTTTCTGATAAATATTATTTTGTCAGTGTCAAAACTAAATATTTACATTAAATACTCAATATAAATTATCTCGCACCAAAAAGATTCAAACCACAAAAAATATACCTAAATGTTATGGAATTAACTAAAAGTATACTTTAAATTTTTATTATTTTCAATATGTAATATATTTTAATTTAATTAATAATGTATGAAGAAATATAAAGTAATTTGAAATGCAAATATCAATAAATATTTAATTTTAAAAACAATTTTTCCAAATATATTTAAAAATATCTTGCTTACTAAAATAAATTTGGCATTAATAAAAGCAAAAAATAATATGAAGAAATTTTAATATTAAATCTTAAATATTAATATATAATTAACTAAAAACATTTATTTTAAACAATTAAAAGTAAATATTAGCCAATATTAAATTTTTGGGTGAACATGAGACAAAAAGGAATAGTTTTGGGTGAATAGGAAAGAAAGGAGAAGATGATAATGATTTTTGGTGAGTTGGAGACGAAAAAGAAGAATTTTGGATGAGTAGGAGAGGAAGGAAAAGGATTTATGGGTCAACATTAATGTTGTGTGAAAAAGGGCTAAAATATTATAAGAGCGAAAAAATCATTCAGCTATAAACTATATAGTAGATTTGATCATATCAAGGGTAAATAAAAACATAACGTGATGATGGAAAGACCTAATAATGTGTGTTCATAAATCATATTCCATATATCTTTCTAATGGAGTAAGTAAGATATGAAGATGCAAGCAGATACACAATTCACTAATCTTTCAAGCAAAAAAAACAAAAATAAATTTAAGACAAACAATTTGCCATAACGACTTATCAAAATCTTAATACAAGAAGAACAAATTTTATATGGGCTTACCATTTTGGTAAACATGAATTTACTTTGCAAGAAAAAGAAGAAGCAATAGTTGATGTGGATTAGAGACAGTGCACGAATCATCCACACAAATTAAAAGTTATTGTAGGTGGTTTCATGTGATTATTACTACTATCCTTTTCCTGAATTATGTATAAGCATAATTTTTTGCCTAATCTTTACTTCATTTGTTTTTAGAAGGCTCTCCACCCATATCCAACCCTTTAAATTGGATTGATCTGGTTCATGTACTTAGATATATAATATATTCGAAAATAATCACATCAAATAGGGATTTTGCTCGACAGGAGGGGGGGGCTTGCCTGCTTGGGAGCGTTGCCGATAGGGGAGGCGGGGCCAATACGGGGATGGGACTCGGGGTCGACGAGACAAGGGTGGTGGGGCGGGGCAGAGGCGCAAGGAGGGGGGACGGGGCAGGGCGGGGCCGGCAGGGTGAGACCAGACAGGGCGGAGCCGACGGGGGAAGGCGGGGTAGGGCACCGGCACCGGCGGCGGGGGTGAAGGAGCAAAGTTGGGGGTAGCATTCTCGTAATTAAAAGTTGGCACAACTCCAACTCGAGTCAAAAATAATAATTAATTCCAAATAATTTTAAAAAATCTAAAAAAATATTTAAAAAAATCATAAACTATAATACACACAATAATATCAAAATAACATCAATACCTAATTTTTATATATTTATGTTATGAATTGTCAAATTATTATATATGACTGATTAGACCGATTCAACCGATTCCTGTCCGATTTAGACCGATTTTAATTCCGATTCCAACTCCCTCGAAAACCGATTCTGATTCTGATTTTTGCAACCATAGATCGAACGCAATAAATCTGACAAATATGTTATTTACTTCTGAATTGAAACATATGTATGTATTAGGAGGATCCGAAATTAATACACTAATATTTAAATCATATTCGATCTAAACCCATTTCATTAGCAAACTATGCACGGGATAAAATTTGGATTCATTGTTTTAGCCAGAATGAAATCTCCTCAGGTTAGTGGCACCAGCCACCGATACGAGTAGGGCTAAAGTTGGGCCAAAACCAAGAAAAATGACTGAACCAAATCGGTTTCCACATTAGGTAATTTTTCTTGTGAAATTTGGTTTAGAATTGAATTGAACTAAAATTGACCAAAAGACCCAAAAAACTTTAAAAGACTTAATATTTATGCTTCATATGGGTTATTATTATCTTTTTTTATTTATTTGTATTTTATTTAAGATGTTCAACATAATATCTATGTGTAGAATATTTTTAAATATAATTATGATAGTTAAATTGTTTTTTAATTTTACTTATGATAAAAATTATAATTAATTTTAATAATTTTTGTTCTGAATAAACTAAACCAAACCAAGCAAAATATTACAATTTAGTTTGGTTTGATTTTGGACTAATTTTGGGTTTGGGTCGGTTTGGAATTTAGGTAGCCAAAGGCATGTTCGGCAATTTGGTTTAGCCGGTTTAGAACCAAACCAACCAAATGCTTACTCCTAAATAGTAAAAAAAACCCAGATTTTTTCAAAAAAAAATCAAGAATTTTCATGATATTTTGTAATTTTTCGGAGATTTTTTATCCCATGGCTACATTGACACCAAAATCTCTGCCGGTTAGAGGAGATTTTGTTCTGCTTTTTAGGCATTACAAAGCTTATGCTAATGCAAATTACAGATGGGTTTTACGTCCCAAATGCTGGGATTCTCAGACAAGACCTTGAAGACCCTAGCCATATACTTCTCCCCTCAATAATATTCACTATAACTATTTACCGTTCTAAAAGTATTTATCACAACTAAACTATTAACAAGTTTATAAATTTCTCTTACAATGAGTTTTCCCTATTTTGATGTCGGTTTAGTAGTTAATTTGTGGTTAAATTTTCACCCCTTTATATATCGTAAACTCAACAATATTAAGTAAGGTTAAAAATTATAGTTACCCAAAATACCTTCTCGCTTATAAAGCATTAAATATTCCAAAAATCTCGACCATGATAAACTATCATTACAAACTAATAAATAAGTAAAAAAATGTGCATTAGATATTCTCATCAAAGCAAGTTTTGACAGTTAAAAATTTCAAGCCTAGCATTGAAGAAGAAATGATTTATATAATTAAATTTAAAAAGACAAACTAGTCTTACAGTGTTCTCTTGTTGAATAAATTCTTAACAATTTTTTATTCCCTTAAATTTGAAATAATTAATAAATTGATAAAGTGTATCACTATTTATGGTCCTAGACTCTCCAATGTATATATATGCACACAAATTTAAGAACCTCTTCTTCTTCTCCAGTCACTCCTAGGTTGCTATTTATCAACTTTAGAAACACCAAACGAAAGTGAAACAAAATTTCATGGTTGGGAGTTAACAGATAACGAGCAGTTAAAGCATCTTTCATCATACGTTCATACTTCTCCTTCAATTCGCAACAATGCTCTTCACAATACATCAGAACAACTGGAAGGATTATCATGACGGGCATACTAACTCTTTACAACTTCCTCAAGAAGAATATGAAAAACCATATTCCTAGCAAGTTCACAGTTTGTTTTTTTCTCTGAACAAGCAACTTTACCGGTAAAAGGACCATTATCCCCTCTTTACAATGTAATATTGGCAGGGTATTTCTACAGTTCCGACGAGCATTAAACAGACTTGCATGTTAGTCAAGAAGAACTGGCCAGGATAAAGTACTTATACACAAAAAGATAAAACCCATACAATCAGATAGGGCGACGTGAAGAACGACATTGCTCGTTAAAGATTGGGGGACTGAGTAAGGGTGTGGAGTCACACCGCCAGTGGCTTTTTGAATGATGACTCATTTGAGGGAATCTCGCCGGAGTTCGAAGCTTCAGTTCCATTTGCAGATAGAATCTTCCACTGCTGGCAGCTTAGAAGCTCAGCCTCTGGGATAGGTGCATTTGAAGGGATGTCAACAAGTAGATCTTGGTTGGTACTTTCGGCAGAAAACTGAAAAGAACCAACTATGCTTGACATTCCGTCCTTCGACAATGCAAGTACATTTCTTCCATTAACACGGGGCGCTGCCGTTTCAGCATTCATGGACTTTCTATTTGGATTAGAGAAATGCGGTTGAGGCTCTGACGCAGGATAACACACAATCAATCAGTAACATGAAATAAATTTGTAAACTAAGAAAGATTGAAATATTTATAAAGAGATATATACAAAACAAGCACGCAAAAGTGATTCAACAAACAAAACTCAATAAATTCAACAACCAAAGCACAAATGATGTATTTCTAAAGAAAATAAAACTGCAGTCTGTCTGCAATCTGCGATTTGTTAGTGTTATAACTGCGTATTGACCATCATCCCATCCTCATTTTACATACTATTATAAAACACATCAATGCTAAACCAGCCATTTGGCAATTCCCACTGCTCTTAAAAGCTTAAAATCTTAGCAACGGTGAAGAACATTACCATAATGAGCCATCTCATTTTATTATGAGTATTTTAGTAATCTTTTATGAGAAATTTTACTTTGACTAGAATTTTAATTGAATTTTGGAATTAATTTAAGACTACTTTTAAAGTGCATAATTAAATTTCTTTTAGGTTTTGCCTGTAAAAAATGAGCTACTTCATAAATGGTATTAAATTAATAAAAATACAGCCAAGTGTGCAAAGGCTCATACCCGTGTGGAGTCTGGGAAATGTTGGATCACAAAGGGCGTATTAAGATTATGATAAAGATTAGTTGAAAATTTTCAATTTGTCCTTCTCTTTTGCATAGTGGCCATCTTTTCCACCTTAGCTGGCTTATTTTGCTAATATCATTGTTTTTTCAGTAATCCAGCCAAACTTCAACATTTTTGCTTCAGAATATTCCCCATGAAGGCTATCTGTAGTCAAAATTTTATTATTATTATTATTATAATTAAATTCCATCATTGGGGGATCCTTAATACTTATCTGTAAAAGCTTCACATTATTGATTGCAGGGTTCAGCATCATATTCAATTTTTTCTTAAAAACTGGCAATCAACCAACTTTGAGATGCATTATTTAAGGAAATAATTTAAAGTGCAATTGATACTTTTAACAATGAAATATCAAACTAGTATTCTTCACACACTTGCTAGACTTATGGAAGGTCCAAAACCTAACCAGAGACCTTTCATGACCAGTGAACTTATAGAAACTGGGGTATAGAGAATTGAAAAGATTTTTTTTTTTTTGTAAAATGAACCCATAGAATTAGGCATAGAGAACTTTGAAGATAAAAAGAGAACCTATAAAATTATGATTTTGATATTCGAGAGTTCTTTGAAGTGGTAAAGAATTGCCATTACGAATGAAAGTTGCCCCCTTAGTTTGTTCACCAGAGGATATGGCTTCCTTTTGTTTAGGCACCTGAAAGAAATGATATCATGAATCAGACAACCAAACCTGCAGTCTTTAATTAACATCAGATTCGAAACCTCACACACCTTGTTCATTTGAAAATGTTCAATCCATTTTGATTTTGTCAAATTGGATGGAAGAAGCTTCCTCAAGCTTCTATAGTTTGTGTTGGCATCTCCCGTGCAGGGCACATCAAAGACTCCCTGCCTAAGAAGCTGCTGGAAGGATGACAAGTTCTCGAGAAATTGAGGGGTATCAAAAATGCATTTAAGGCTGTACATCAAAATGCCTTGTTAAAAAATGGCAGTCAACTAATTTACCGAATGCAACCAATAAGATGCAATAAATACTCTCAATGCCCCATTCATGAAAGAGGAGTCAACCATTTAAACCAATCAAGTGATAAATTTCAGCAGGAATAAGATGTTGGTTTAACATGTTTTAAAAACACTTTTGGTTCGATGCTTAGATGCGTATTAAAAAGATTGGTGACATATAATGCTTGACGTTCCTCTTTTAATATCTTTTGGGTGGCTTTTCAACTTGCTGTTTTCTAGCTGTTCTTTAGACTTTATTTTTGTCCGTTGGAACATTAACCACCACACCTACTGCCACCTTATAAAAGGGAAGTTTGACAATGTTGATGGGACATGCCTTATATCAGTCTCCTTGATTTCTCTTGAAATTTCTTGAAAAAGGGAATTGCATTTGTGAGTTAAACAAGATTTGAGAAAGTTCTTGGCAGTGTAATGAATCAGGGAAGACTTCTTCATCACTCCACTTTGGATTAATGTTTGGTTCCTTGTATCTCGGGAGTAGTTTGCCGAGGGAACCTCTAGTGCATAAAAGCGGCAACGTACTTTGAAAACTACGCTTTTTAGTGTTCCTAGAATGGTAAATCTTAATTTTGTGTTCTCTTTTGCAGATTATAAATTGGTGGCAAAAAGGTTTGCAGACTCCCTCCTATTTTTGGATTTATTTTTGTACAATATTTCCAACATCAGATAATTATCAGATCCTTTATCTAGTATACAAATCCCTATAGGTTTGCAGTTTGCAACCAAAATGTTCAGAAAGATTCTTATGCAATTAATTAAATGAACTCTCTTTAAGAGAGTGCAGTCACCTTTCTTTTGTTAATTTCAGTTCAAACTCTCTAATGCCTTAACTACTCTTAGGCTTCACACAAATTGTATGGACCTGGACCTGGTCTCTTTGCCCCCAAAATAACAAAAGCTCCACCATAACTAGAAGAAGGGAAGGGAGGTTTCTAATAATTAAAAGTTACACAACTGACCTGTCAGGTAGATTAGAGATATCTGAAGAAGGTAAATACTTCATTAATTGTTCCTGCTCTTCACAGTTCAGATGTCTTGAGAACTCTTCATAGTTTACAATAACCTACCCCACAAGCAACTAAAAACATGTAAGTCAGCTGCAATTTCCATAAACACATTGGTAACCAGTCCAAAAATGGAGTAAATGCAATCCTTACTCTCAAATCTACAGATGCCAGAGGTGAATTACGGTTTAGTACCAAAATCTTCTCCTCGGGCGGTTTATTCCTGATAATATAGCAAGATGAGATACTTAAGATAAAGACAATGATACTAGAGGTGAAATGAGGATTTGCTACAATTTCTCATCTGCTGAATGTCTTTTCCCCCTGCTTATATGTCTTAGAAGCAAAATAGCCTTAACCAAGCAAAGGGAAAACTTGGCTTAATAGGAAACCAACAAAATTTCATATGCTGAAAACTTAAACAGGGTAGCTCACTGGTTTAAGTTGAATATAAATAACTTCATCATCACCGTTGTCATCTATTGGGTTACTTTATTTAGTTGATATCAAGATAATTTATTTAGTTGCTTCACATTATTGTATTAGGCAATTTTGGATAAGCAAGTAGTTGGTTGAAGTAATGAGACCCATGTAGGAGTCTTTGAATAAGGATGCAATCTAACATTTCAGTAAAAGTCATTTTGTAAGACTCAAACGTTTCGGTCAAGATCCGTTAAATAAGTCCCAAACATTCCAGTCACGGTCTACTTGATAAAAGAGTCTTTAAAATAGGATGTAATTTATCATTTCAGAAAAGAAGAAAATCATGAATTAGATCTTAGTCTAAGTCGGATCTATTTAATAGAGTCCCCAACTGATAGCTCACAAGGCGTTGTCATTAAACCAACTCTACAAGCACATAACTACAAGTAACTTTAGGAAAGACATTGAGAAATACCTTTTTGCACTCTCTTGCCATGCTTCTGAATTGAGGTTCTTCACCATTCCAATACCAACATTTGGAATATTTGTCTCCTTGCATTTAGGGCTCACTAAGGATTGTGATCCTGCACGAGATTCTGCCACTCTATGATTTTTGCGATTTTTGCTATACACAGAAACAGAACTAGCCTCTGATTCCTCCTCTCGATAATTAGAGTTTATGAACTTAATTAGACAACCTCCGTGGCCAATCTCAAATGAATCCAATGGACTACCACTCTCAAACAGCAAATCTTCTTCCGAAGAGAGAGAAAATTGGACTGATTGTTGCTGCTCTTGTAAAATACTGCACAAATCTTTTGTAAGCTTTTCAACCGAAGATGCTTTTGAGCGACTAACACAGGACCTCTTTTTTGAAGGCACCAGTGTTTCCCAGACAACAGACTGAGAAGTGCCTGATAATTAGAAATATCCATCAGAAAACGGGAATTGGAAAATTCAAAAATGGAAAAGATTAACATTTCTAAAAAAATGACAAAAACTTGAACATTTCAAATCATATAAACATTTATGAGTAAGTGCCAAAAAGATCATATGTATAGTATAGAAATTGTGGTCTTTTTTAATAGAATGTAGCCCTATTTCTATCTACATGTTATGGATCAGATACAGTAAGCATCATCAAAAATTCTCTAACACAAAGGCAGCACAAAATAATATATCTTACCCAAATTAATCATTTCCATGAGAGTGGAAAGCAAAGATCAGCAAAGTTTGGCGGTATCAAAATAAAATGTGAATTACCATCTTCTTGAAAACTAATGTCATGCTTAGAACTCTATCTGCTACCGTTCACCTCTTTTAACTACATGGTATATATCTCCAATAATTCATTGGACTCTCTACAATTTTGAATACACAAGAACGAAAGTGAAATGCTTAGAAATGTCAGTACCAGTCATGTCACTGCCATCAGCATTGCAAAGATAGGCATGACTTTCGGAATATGAAATAGCCGAATCAGAGCTGGATCTAGTGCTAGCCTCTTCCTCCAAAAGCTGTTTAAAATTTTCATCAGTATGGGATGCTTCACCATTGCCTTCCATGCTGATTTCAAAATTCTTCCTTTTGTTTGATTTTGGTTCTTTCTTAGTGGGAGTGCTTTTCGGCTTGGAAATTTTATAATCATTAGAATCAACAAAGTCAGCACGAGCATGGAGTGGAGTATAGTTTGCGAGAGATCCCTTAGTTCTCCATCTGGACCCGCAGGCATTGCAAAGTATTGGCTTTTCTGGAGGTCCATTTCTCCAGAGAGGAGTGCCTGTTGAATCACAGCAGAGATTGTAAAGCATGGTAAGTATTAAATTTGCAGCTTAAGAGGCATAACTAGTAAACAATAAAAGAAAATAAACCAACCATCTTGCCCCAAAATACACAAACAATTAAACAACGACCACGTACACACATGACGTGGTTTATGACTAATATGAAGGCACCATTGAAGAAATGCACACATCAAAACATTTTAAAATTAAAATCATCTTTTTTCATACCAAATGAACACGTGATTGATAGAGCCCTTCTCATTCTCATCAATCATAATTTGCCCAGATGGCTAGCAGTATATTCAGTCCAAAACAAGTAATCTTTAAAAGATAATTTCATCACATTGGCAAATAAAAGCAAATTTTTTCACATTGACAATTATTTTAGTTAATACTTACGTTGCCTTCAAGTGGAAGACAGTTTATTCCTTCGGATGATAGTAAGCTTATATTGCTTAGCTAAGAATACACCATACAAAATTGGAAATTGCCTGAAACGATGGACATTTTAATTATTAGAACCTGACCAAAACATATTTTCTAAGCTTTGTTTTGCCTTCTGTCATGGTTTCGTTCTAGAATAGTTAGTCGCGGCCTCATGAATAACTTACACAAAGTTGTATTTGTGAATTTGGCAAACTTAAATAGCAAATATAGAGCAATAGTGCTGACTTTATGGAAAGAATCTATCCTAGTTGACACACAGGTGCCAACAAGCATCAAGCAGAAAACAGAGGACTCGTTAATGCATCTACCAATTATTATGGAATTTATTTTTCTAAATTTATTGATTATTGTCAACAAAAATACAATCTTTCAAATCACTAAACAAACAAAAATACTCCATGAACATGAAGAGAAACTTCATAAGCTCCCATAACCGCAATTTGGAGAGTTCAAACATGAATCACAGGACATTGATAACAAACCAAACAACTTGAATCTTCAGAAAAGGAAACCAGTAGGCTAGACAGCCAAGAATGTATGTAACTCATCAAACCAAAAATAAACGTACAGCACACTATAACTCCAAAAATATTGCCACAAAAAAGAAAACTCATTTGTCAACTCCTGCAATTATCATTCTGATCCAGAGCAAGCTAATTATGGAATCTCCACCACAAAGATTTGATTTTTGAACGGGACACAAGTGCACCAGAAAATTTATTTTCATATCAACAAACAAAAATCGAATAAAATTCCAAAAAAAAAAAGAGAGAAAGACTCACTGGTAACTCCACAATGATAGCACGGTCCTTGCTTGCCCATGCCTCAGCTTCCTCTAACTTCTTTGAAAAAGAAAAAGCTCCCTCAAACTCCAACAAAATTGTCAAAAGCTTTTTTTAAAAAATGTTTCTTTTAAAGAACTTGTCTATCTTCTATACAAAATTCACACATAAAAACATCATCTTTAGAGTTCCATTAATCTTTCCAACGCTTGAAACAGCTGCCCAAGATCGGAAACCGCAGAATACAATCCCAGGCGCTGACCAAAAATCCAGAAACCAAAAAGAACGGTCTTTTTTCCTTAGTTTCCACCCCAAAAAAATCACAGAAAAATCGGAGAAGATGGAGAATTCGAAGATTGAAATGGGTTTTCAACTCGAATTCACCTCAACGCAATCAAAAGGTGGAATCTTGGGGAAGAAATGGATTGAAAAGTAGGAGGGGAGGTGAAGAAAAACTCAGGGAGAGAGGTCTCTGTCCTCAGTCATTGTTCATACTTTATATACCTGCAAAAAATACAATGCTTTCACAACTGCCATTTAAAAAAAAAATTGTTATCATACAATTTTGGTTTTTATGTTAATACATGACATTATCTATATGAACTTTAATAATTCTTGTTAATAATCACTACAATGTTGTAATCATGTTGGATATTTATTTTTATTTTTATAATTTGGTCATTTATGTTATCATCATTTATTAAAAGATTTACAAATGTATAGATCTTAAATCATTCAATCACAATGTGATTATTAAAGATTTGGATAAAAAACAATCATGGTTAACTTTTTCTTTTACATTTAAGTTTTAATATTTTATTTGTTTTGATGTATTCATTTGTGTGTATGTTGATTGTATGGTGACAAATGAATCTATAGTTTAGAAAATAAATATTTAAAAGAGAGATTTAAATAGACTGAAAATTACTTATTTCTCCTACTTTTATATACGATATTATTTACATCCACTACTTTTAAAAATAACAACTTACTCTCCTCAGACTTTAACATAATTAGTATTCTGTTAAATATTGATAATATAATTAAAACTAACCATATTTTAACTTGATTACGTGGCAAACTCATACACAAGGAAAATACATTTTAGTACCATTTTTCTCACTTATTAATATATTAATTTAATAGAAATATATTGACTACAGTATTATTAATAACGGTTAAATATTAATAATATTATCGAGTTTGGATCAAATTTTTAACTAGATGAATTGACTAACTCAAACATACCATTAATGGTGTAAGTAATAATTACATTTAGGAAAATAGTGGTAATATATATATATATATATATATATATATATTACCACTATTTTCCTAAATGTAATTATTACTACACCATTAATGGTATGTGCCCTATATATATATATATATAGGGCTGCTGCAATGCGTTGCCACCCTTTTGCAGCGCATGGCCCATGGGCCGTTGGATGAAAATCCAATGGCCCACGAGCCTCAAATCCACAGCCTCACCCGCCAACCTGCTTAACCCATTCGACCTGCCCGCACGCCCGAACCCATCGCCTGCCCGGATGCCGTCCGCCCGACAGTGCCACCTGCCGACCCCGCCCGCCGCCCTGCGACCAACAACCCTCGCCGTGGCTCCCCTGGCAAGCCCAGCCCGCCCGCAGCCCTACGATCGACCCCCCTCCCACCGCGACTTCCCTGGCAAGCGCCGCCCGCGACCAACCAACCCCACCACCCCACCCGCCCCAATCCACGGCGACCCCCCGCCATGGCCCCCAAGCCACCCGCCTCTCCCACGCGGCTTGGGGCGGGCGGGCGGCGGCGCGGCGGCGCGACGAGGTGGTGGGGTTGGTCGGTCGCGGTGGGGCTAGGCACAGGGCCGCGGGCGGGGTCGGGCAGGCGGCACTTGCCAGGGAAGCTGCGGTGGGGAGGGTCGGTCGTAGGGTGGCGGCAGGGTCGGGCGGGCGGCGCTGTCGGGTGAGCGACGTCGGGCGGGCGGTGCTGTTGAGCGGCACTGTCGGGCGAGCGACGTTCGGGTGTGCGGGCAGTCGGACGGGTAGCGGGTTAGGCGGGTCGAACAGGCTGGACTGTGGACTTGAGGCTGTGGGCTGTTGGATTTTCATCCAACGGCCCACGGGCCGTGCGTTGCAATGTGCTACAAAAAAGTTGCAGCGCATTGCAGCATTATTATTATTATTATTATTATTATTATTATATATATATATATATATATATATATATATTGATGACATGTTCAAATTTGTCACATTATTAAAATAAAATACTGTTCAACTTAAACCGCAATATCAATATTTAATTGTATATTATCAACGTTAGAATTCATATATTTCTATTCAATCAATACATTAAAAAGTTAGGAAAATAGTACTGGAATATTATTTTTACTTTATGACGTGTTTGAATTTTTTGCATAATCAAGTTAAAATATAGTCTAACTTTAACTACGTGAGATTCCTCAACTTAGTCCTCTATTTAATACTTACTAGGCTAAGATCTTATTTATAAATAAGAATAAATAAGAATGAACTTTAGATCTTTAACTTATTTAACCACTTTTGAAGAAATAACTTAGGCTCATTACATTGCACTTTGGGCTGAGTCGTTAGCATTCTGGTTCCGTATTAAATAGTGAGCTAAACTAGGAACATTGGCTATGTAGCCAGTTACGGCCAAAAAAGGTCATATGTTGGGGCTAGTAATGGGCTAAATGTAGGAATTTTGGGGACAAAATTCCTAGGTGGGTGGATTGTGAGATCCTTTAACTTAGTCATGCATCTAATACCTATTGAGCTAAAATCCTATTTAAGTGAGAATGGACTACTATAGATCTTTAATTTAATTAACCACTTTTGAAGAAATGACTTAAGCCCATTACGTTGCACTTTGAGTTGGGTCGTTACTAATAAAAAATGGGGTGCAACACAAGGACTGCCCAAGAGGTCACCCATCTCAGTACTACTCTCACCCAAGCATGCTTAACTTCGGAGTTCTGATAGGATTCAGTACATTAGTGCTCGTATGATCGCACCCCATATTTGGACAAGTTTATCATTGTATTTATAGACGACATTTTGGTCTATTCAAAAAATGAGGCGGAGCATGTGAAGCACCTGTCCATTGCTCTTCAAGTGAAAGCGATCACTGATTGGCCACAACCCAAATCAGTCACCAACATAGTCAACAACATCAGAAGGAAATTCATTAAAGACTTTTCCTTTGTAGTATCGCCAATAACCAAGCTCACAAGGAAGGGAGTCAAGTTCGAATAGAGTAGTAAGTGTGAAGAGAGTTTCCCATATCTGAAGAAGAGTCTAACCACTACACCAATCTTGACCCTGCCAAATGGTAATAAAGGATTCGTAGTCTTCAATGATACGACAAGTTCGAATAGAGTAGTAAGTGTGAGGAGAGTTTCTAATCTCTGAATAAGAGTCTAACTACTGCACTAGTCTTGACCCTGCCAAATGGTAATGAATGATTCGTAGTCTTCAGTGATGCGTCTCTACCAATTTTGACCCTACCAATTGGTAATGAAGGATTCGTAGTCTTTAGTAATGCCCCTCTATTAGGTTTAGGATGCGTCCTTATGCATGGAGGCAAAGTGGTGGCATATGTCTCTTGTCAATTGAAGATTCACGAACAAAATTATGCAACTCATAACTTGGAATTGGTAGCAGTTGTTTTTATTTAGAGGGAGGTTGTGTATACCCAAAGATGATGCACTGAGATAGAATATCCTAAAATAGACTCATCGCTCAAAGTTCTCAATGCACCCTAAAGTTACTAAATTGTTTCAAGATTTAAAGTGAACCTACTGGTGGATTGGAATGAAGAAGGATCTTATGGATTTTGTCTCCAAGTGTTAGACTTGCAAACTTACTAAAGCCCAACATCAACTACCTGGTGGACTAGTGTATCTTTTAGAAATACCTACCTGGAAATGGGAGTGTGTCACTTATGATTTTATCGCAAAACTCTCAAGAACTCAAAAAAAGCATGACTCCATATGGTTGGTTGTGGACCAACTAACTAAGGCAGCACACTTTATCCCTACGAAATCAACAAAGACTGCAAAATACCTAGTAGGATTGTACGTCAATAACATTGTAAAGTTGCATGGATTCCAAAGAAGATAATCTCTGACCGAGATCCCCTATTCATCTCACATTTTTTAGAAGCTTTCTAAAAAGCCATGGGAACCCAAAAAAGTTGAGTATAAGAGAGGATCCCTAAACTGATCGTCAGAGTGAGAGGACTATTTAAACTTTAAAAGATTTGTTGAGAACTTGCATCCTTAAATAGGGAGGAGATTGGGAGAAATACTTAGCCTTGGTAGAATTCACTTACAATAACTCTTACCAAGCTAGTATAGGGATGGCACCATTTGAAGCCCTATATGGTAGGCCTTGTAGGTTTCCATCGTACTGGTTAGAGTCTACTGAAATAGTTATAGTCGAACCCAAAATGGTGAGGGAAGCAATTAAAAAGGTCAAACTCATTCAACAAAAGCTTAAGACAACACAGGATCGACAGAAGAGTTATGCTGATACTTGAAGGAGGGACCTATAGTTTCAAGTTGGGGAGCTCGTGTACCTAAAAGACATCTCCTACAAAGGGGATGATCAAATTTAGAACATTAGGGAAGTTGAAGCCAAGATTCATAGGACTGTTTCCAATCTTGGATCAAGTTGGAACTTGTGCATATAGATTAGCATTGCCACCAAGTTTAGATGAAGTGCATAATATTTTTCATGTGTCAATGCTAAAGAAATATGTATGGGATGAAGAACATATAATTATGAATTTTGAAGACTTAGAGGTACAATTAGATTTAACCCATGAGGTGATTCACACCCTGGAAAGAGAAATAAAGACACCCCAGAATAAAAAATTCTCTTGGTAAAAGTGTTATGGAGGAACCAGGGGTCAAAGGAAGCAACATGGGAGACTGAGCAAGAAATGTCAAAGAAATACCCTAACCTATTTGTAGAATAATGTTCTTGTAATTTGTACTAGCACGATTGGATAAATAAGATATAAATAAATAAATTTTATCCCATCCAAGTTCAATATCATTTACACATCTAACTATAACTAAATAATTAATTAACAAATTGGTCTAGCCCTACCAATACTAAGGAAAGAATTAATTATAATCGTTCTTTTAGCCTTTATAATATTTTCAGGGAGATTGTAAAACCCGGGTCTAAAGTTTTATATATATATATATATATATATATATATATATATATATATATATATATTTGTAAGAAATAAGGAGGTATGAGGATAGTCACTTAATAATCATGCTTATATTTTGGATATGGATAAGAAGGTTGGGAAGTTGGAGGATTTTGTAGAGATTTCCTACGTTCTCCTCATATAAATATACACTTATAAATAGATAGTCCTAGTCTTATATTTTGGATATAGATAGGAAGGTTGGGAAGTTGGAGGATTTTGTAGAGATTTCCTACATTCTCCTCATATAAATATACACTTATAAATAGATCGTCCTAGTCTACCACCGTCGCTACCCTCTTCACGACCCCAATCCCTTCCCCTCGTGTTGGTATCGCTTTCTCTTTAAAAGGTACCTCTTCTCGCTGTATTCTTTTTTTGCCTAGATTTAGATCAGATTACATGTATACATATAGCATATATAGGTGTTCCACAAATTCTCATACAAGTAGTAATGATTATTTGGGTATCAAGTGTAGTAGTTTGGGATTGGTGGGGAAATTTTTTCTCATGCATCTGGTTGTGAGCGCATGCACGCCTTGGTGCACTGCGAAACATGACCTTTGCTTTGCACGATTTTTCTCCCCTGGTCATTTTTTTCTTCTGTTTGTTAGTAACTAGTTTGTGTAATTTTTTCACAGTATTGGTGTTAATTAGCAGAGTAACAAATGGATGATATTTTTAAATAAATTATATAACTTGATATTATTAAGATATTAACAATGTGAGTGTTTGATTTAACTGTGTAAGTGATACAAAATTGTAACCATTATTGTTTAACTTTTAATTAATTTCCAACCTTATTTTGTCGCTAATGGATTAATTTAAATCACTGTTAATCTTTGTATAATATAATTAGTATTTGTGGTTTATTGCATGCCGTTAATAAATTAAATATGTATAATATTATGAGGAATTTATAAAATAAGGTTAGCATATTTTTCGTGTTTAAAATTAATATTATGTGATTAATATGCCTATCATGATAGAATTATTATTAAACTTGATTCATGGCTTAACATTAAGCACAAAATAGATAAAGTTGATTATTTTAATAATCGATCAATTAATATTTGTAATATGGGTTATCAAAAATTTAATAGCCTTAAGTGTTGGACTGTAATAGTATGCTTAAAATAAATAAAGTTCAAATATTTCATTAGCAATTAATTTAAAATAATTTTACAAATGTTATCCTTAAATTATGATAACACAAATTATTTTAAATTAATTAACTTTTATAAATTCATTATTTTTTTCTGGGTGTGTGTATTTCATATCGCATTCATAGCATTCATTTAGATCTTGTTGAGTATGATCTAATCTAGTTTTTCCCCTTAGAGTAGATTCTGCTTTTGCTGCTCGTGCATCGGTTTAGCTGTGTTACGATTTGAGGTCCATTTAGCTGTGTTACGATTGAGTCAATTCCTTAGACTAGATTCCTTTTTGGCAGCCCTAATCAACTTGAGCCTAGATTCGACCACCACGCACCAAGTGCAACCAGGGTTAAAAAATTGACTCAATCCAACACAGAGCCGCACCTTTAAAATTATTTAAAAGATAAAATACTTGCACCCATGTCGAAAGGGGTGACATGGTGCAATAACTTAGAATGACTCATTATACATTTGTGATACTGAGAGGGTGAGTCAATGACAAACATTGGTAACTACAAGCTGTAGGCTACGTAACATGTGTGCACATGCATGAGATTGCAGCTGAATGGGGCGGCCACCCCCTATCAGTATGATTGAAGTTCGGCATAAGCTCATAATTACTAAAAGGCTTAATAAATAATGATATGGAATATATTAACTTGTTTCATGTAATTATCCGATTTAGTGGTTTTATCACTAACATGATTTTGTGACCACAGGTGAGCAGCTTCAAACTGATACTTAAAAGTGTGGTTGGTGGTTCATTTACCAACCCAAGTTTGAAGAATTGATAAATAAAATTAGAATTCTTCTTTATATTATTTGAGTTATAATTATGACTATGGGAAACGGTTCGGAGGCTATGGGACATTGCTGTTGCGTAGTTAATTTACCTAATATTATTGTTGCATGTTATATTTAATATAACATGATTTATTTTATGGTTAATAAATTCTTAAAAATATTTAAATTTTATATTTAATCATTTTTGTCATATTTTACTTTAGCATTTTTATTTTTTGTCTCCTCTATATTTTTGGGTAACCCCCGGTCAACTAGGGCGGATCGTTAGAGGCCGTATAATTAATATTTAACTACTTATTAATAGTATTATAGTCTATTGGATGTAAGTGATTATTTTTTTAAAAACGGATCTGTAGGAGGTGTAACTGATACTTTGTAGAAAAAGATGGAATGTAAGTAATCTTTACTTGTTAAATATATAACTCATGTGGCATTGATGGTTGTTGATCATCCTACTACAAAGATATCACATAGGGTGTTTTTTTAAGCAAAAAATCAGTCTTGATTGAATTTTTTTATTTTAGGGATTAATGGTGTGAAGATTGTTATGTGATGGACACAGCTACCCTTGAACGAAGAGAGTGAAAAACTCAAACATACAGCTTTTTTATGCGTAGTTTATGTAAACATTTTCTATACAATCAAATTAAAACAGTAGTAATTATATAAATTGATGTTTATGAAAAAAACAACTTTTTTAGCCACGTTGGTTGTCCCTATTCAAGATTTTTATTTGCGATAAATATTCGACGGTTTAAAGGGAGGATAAATGATAGAAAAAATTCATAATTCCAAATATTTATTGCATTTATATTCTCTTAGACTCTAAATTTAACATTCAAATATTTTCATAAATCATATTTGATTAAGTAACAAAGGGGTTATTACTTTATAAGTTAATGACCTGTCTCGAGGCATGGAGGGTGTAATGGTAAAAATGCTGTCTTGGGGTATGATTAGAATAAAATGTCACACCTTATTTTAGTAACATTGTACATTAATATTAATTTTGCTCTCCATAATATAAATATAATTTGTTCCATTTAATTAGAAATATTTTAATCAAAATATTCACAATTTGACGATGATTTGAATGAGTTTAATAATCCAAGATATTTTTTCACAATATCTTAATTGTTATCGTACTCGAGTTGAGTTAAGGTGAAAGTTATTATAAGATTGAAAACTTAACCGAATTATTTTTATTTCCAAAAGAAAAAAACTTAACGGTAGGGGACCTTCTAATTATAAAGGTTGGCAGAGATCATACAATACCGATTGGCTCAATATAGGTACGAATAAGTTGGATTTTGCTCCCGTCGTCCAAATTTGCCCTAGATCTAGCCAAGGGCGGTTGATCTAGCCATCGAAAAAAATTGGGTCGATTTGGTTTTCTACTTTAAACAACTCCTCACCCGAATCCAATCAAGGGAGGGAGTTGTCAAGACATTATGAAAAAAATCTTTGAATTGCAAAACTCATTCAAATTATACTTGAATTGAGAATAAGGTATTTTTTCACCCTTGGAACATAATTTCCTTTTTTTGAAGACAATATAATTTTATTTATAAAAATAGTAATTGTCACGTACAACTTTTTGTCGGGGAGGGAGGGGAAAGTGTCCCTTAGATAGAAGAGTTGTGAGTTTCCTTGACCATAGATGCAAATTGGTAGAGTCCCGTGAGAGCTGGTGAAAATCGGTTTGGCCTTTGTCACGCTTCCTTTGTCTCCTCTCTATACTCTTTGCCTTCTCTTTCCCTTCTTTTAATTTTTTATGCAAAAGAAGCCGCCCATGTTCCTCTTCCTTTCCGGTACAACCTATGCCTCCTCCATTATCCCTCTTGTATCCGCATAATTAAATAGGGGTATAAATAAGTCAAGCCAAGTCAAATAGATCGACGTGATTTTTAACAATTATGTTTGAGTTTTGATGTATTATGGGTTGAGCCGAGTTCGTTCAAAATTTATAGTGTTTGGGTTTAGTTTGTATTCTCGCTATATTTTTGAGCCAAGCAAATGTTTATGCTTGGCTCGTGTTTGATTTATATAAGATCAGAAAAATTTTTCAAATACTATATAAGTTCAATATGTCATTAATAGTATTGACGAGATGAGCCGAACCAAGTTTTTTTTCGAATTTGAACACATCAAACTTGAGTTTTGAGCCAAGCCGAGTCGAACACTCCTTAGCTCAAGCTCTGTTCGTTGTTCAACGAGCTATTTATTTTAAGCCGAATATTTTTACGAGCACAAAATTAACGAGCACGAGTTCAAGTCGAATCAAGTTGAACAAGTTTGACTTGTTTACGTCCCTATAATTAAATTAATTGATTATTATATTTTTTCTCAAAGCTTATAAAATATTTTGATTCATACTATCAAGTTTCTAGCTTTTATAAACATCAGATTAAGTTTATTAACCAACTTGGCTCCACATAGGGCCTAAAAAGTTGAAATTGTTAATGGGAGGAACCACTAACTATTTCTAATGTTGGTTAGGTGCAAAAAAGAGTTTTGTGTTGTCGGATTAAATACAAAAATAGCCAATTGTTGATATAACATTGCTAGCAACACAGAGCTAATTAGATAATGTGCTAGTGCCTTGTGGTTAAATGAAGAGTAATTAAATTTACAATATTGTAGAAGTGTTAATATGTTGTGACAGATTACACTTTATAATTTTATAATATTGGATCAATCGATAGCATTTTAGAATTTGATAGTTTTGAAATTTCAATAATTAATGGGCATTATTACTCTTGTTAACCATTATGATGATTGCACAAGATATAATTTATAATAGTTGAGGGAAAAATTAAAGCGAGCTACATCTCTACATTTAATTTAAACTTTTTAAAATAGGTTTTGTATAATGAAGTTTATACATATGAAAAGTAAAGTTAGAATATTGATAAAATTTTAATTTTTTGGCATTACTTTAATAATTAAGATGGAAGGCTTAGAAACATTAGATTGAGTTGAAAATCTGCAGTTATTTTTTTCATTTATTTTTATATTTACCTATGTGAATTTTGAGTAGTAAGGCCCATTAAATTATTCCAAATAAAAAGTATAGCTTATATAAGTTATATGAGTTGAATCTCATGTATATATATAAAAGGCTCAAAATTTAATTATTTTCCTAATATAAAATATTTCGTTAGGGATCAAATCCAAACAAATAAGGCTTAGATCCTTCATATTATATATATCACCATGAATGGAACTTGTAAAAAAATTATTCTCAACAAGCTTCTCTGAGTGCTACATTTGATGTTCTATTGCTTTTTGGTTCATTGATAAGTTATGTAGCCATATTCAAATACGTAGTCTGCAAGGTTTTGTCATATGTTAGCAGTGTTGCTCTGGATAAGATGCTACGATTTTTTCCAATTAGTCAATCTGAAAGCTACCCTTCTATTGTCTTCCAATCTTTGATTTGGACAAATATTATTGATTATAGCGAAAACTTCATAAACATTGAAATCCAAGGCAGCCCAAAACTCGGTATTCAAAGAAATACAAAGGTGACCAATGTATCATCATCAACAAAATCAAAGATTAAAGTGTGATTGAAGACAAAAGAACTTGCTCCATAGGTTCATGATTGATTGTACTTCAAATGTTGATGCTGTATTTTTGTAATGGGTATTACAACTTATACTGCTAATGAACAGATGAGATAGAGGCATTTGAACTGCTCCATATGGTACTATAGTTTGCTTAATATTCAAGCCAAGAAAATTTCAAGGTGATATTGCAAGGTAATGTGGTTTTTGTTTACAAATTTTATGGAAATTTTGAGAGAGATTAAATTTCATGTAGAGACCATGATAATAACTTAACTCCTTTTTTTGTCATCTCCTTTCATGAAACTGATGCCAATGGCCAAATTTTGATTTGTAGAGAAAAAGACAAAAGTTTTGAGGGGGGATGGAATGAGAAGTTCTTTCTGAATAGAATGCTCTTCTTCAGCAGCTTTAGTTTGTAATGCAAGATTGAGGCACTGACTGCTATTGAAGGTATTGTGTGAAAAAATGAATACTTGCTACCCATGTTTTTTTGCCACAATCATCAAAAAAACATGTCTTCATCATTCATATTTAATTATCTTTGCCACAATCATCTGCATCAGACGCCACTTGCTATTTATCCTTTGCTCGTTTCTATTCTAATTTCTCCTCTTTGTTTTTGTTTTTTGGGGCCAAACTCTTAGACTTTCCATATAATTTATATCTTATTCTTATTCTTCACTTCATATAAAAAAGGTGTTAGAAACTTAAATCTTAATTAATTCATGCGATTATAATAGGCTTTGGAATTGGCAATCCTACACTAATATTGACGGAGTATCAGTTTCGGCATAGTTGAAAATCACGTGTAAAGTCGAACTGACTCTTAGGTCCAACCACATCAAAGAAAGATTAAAAAGGCTTTAAAGAAATTTTCATGTCAAATAATATAATTTATTTACTCATATGAATTACAGTTTCTCATGAACAGAAGCTTATCTGCATATAGATCCAGGTTCCCTATAAAAACCAGTTTGGGTAATTAACTTTGCTTTGGAGGCCCATTCAACACAGCAACATTGGAACAATTTCTAACATCCTAAAAGGGCCAATACATTTAGATTAAAAATCTTAAATAAAAAAATCTTAAATAAATTGGATATAAGAAAGTGTGAAGATGTTACGGCAAGTCAAGTATTGGTTACAGTATTTTTTTGTATTATGTGATTCATGGTTAATACTTCGTTGACTATCAGAACAAGCATCCCATACCATGAACAACACAGTTATCATTTTATTATCCAAAAACGAAAAAAACCCATTTCGCATATGTAATCTTCCATACATCAAGTTTATTTAGATAAGAGGTGTATACAAGATGAAACTCCCCATCAATAGCCAGCCTGCTGTTGAAAAGAAAACCTGCTTTACAGCCTAGCAATTGAAACATTAGATAAAACAGTTGAAATGCGCAGGGAAGTTAGTATTACTCTACGCTTGAAATCAGAGCCCCCATGATCACATAGATTTCAGAAGAAGCGAAAGACACAAAAATTATTACATTCCAAATAATGGCTTGAACCACAAGCATTGGCTTTTCTTGGTAGCTGCATGGGGTTGGATCAATAGCTAAGATTAGAGAAGCACGCTATTTTACGAAACCGATACCAGCAGGAAGAAGAGAACAAAGAGAAAATCAGACTTAAAAGAAGACACAGATCTTCGCATGGATTCCAAGCAAAAAGAACTATCTGACAAGAAGTCCATAAGAAGGCATGTCTTCTAAACGAGTGATGTCTTCGAGTAACAGCTCCCTTTCCAACCGGCGTTGAGTTGATTTCATCACCATCTAGGCACACAGGAATGGAAAATAAGAGACATTTGCGCATCAATTAGGGAGTTGACAAATATTAAGATTTGAGTAAGAATTTTACATTGAAATCCATGTAAGAAGCATGCATAGCGAGCCACTGTTGATCCATCAGCTTGAATGTGATGCAATAAAGAAGATCAAAAGCAGACTCATTTTCTGCAAAATATGTTTATTATTAGGTCAGAATGAAGAAAATAATAATCCATACCTAAAGGTATAGCCATATCATAAAACAGAATCTGACACTCTTACTTGTTAAATAAGCATAAGTTACTTCCAGATTTTAAAAAACTTCTTCAAGTGAAACAAGAAACAAATGTTCCATGTTTCATAACATTCTTATTGCTTTCATACTAAACTTCTAAGCACATTTGGCTATGGCAAGAGAAAGCAATGCAGGAGGTTCTCCATCAACAAAAGTCTGGCTTGTGAAAGCAATACAGGTAACCAAGTAATACATACAAGCCGAAAGAGTTTGTAATGAGCGATTCAATCTTGACACAAAAGTACAAGCTTTTTCACATACCTGAAAGAAGTTTCAAAAAAATTGCTCCTATCATTGTTTGTGGTTTGGCTGAAAACAGAAATCAAAAGTGTGACGTTTTTATAAAAATAGTTGAAACGTCCTTTCATAAGTAATTGTACAGAGAAAAACTATACGAGCTTGGAGGTCGAGCATCTGAATCAGCATAAAGGTAATGTTCACTCCAGCAACCGCAAAAGGGTATTCCCACATGGAACGCTCACCCTCCTGTTTCCCCAGCAGATCATGAAATGACTTCTGAAAATCAAAACAAGGCGTGAACAATTAAATGGCCATATTACCAAAAATAACAAATAGACATAATAACACACTTATCTAAGCACTATAGATTACCAATGAGTAAAATAAAAAGAAAAGAAATGTGCAGAAACTCTTAAATAAGTACTCTGGCCAAATAAATAAAATTTTTAAAGTCTCAATATAACACACCGGATAATTCTTTGCAAAGAACAACAAATTCTCCACTGATATGAAACCACTACCCCTGTATAATGATCAAAATAAATAGTGGTCCAATAATATTGCACAAATCATCAAAATAAACTAAATCTGATACTCGTATATTGATGACAAATGCTGCTCCTACCTAAAATCAGTTGATGGGTCCTTTCCTTGCCAACCCATTTCTTTCCATTGCTCAGATATCAAACCACGAAGTTTTTCTCCAGGGAAAGCAGCATTCCAAAGATTCCTCATGGCTGCCTACCAAGCAAGAAGTAGCAAATATATAGCCAAAATTTAGTAAAATAATGCATTGCTAAATGAGCTAATAGGCCATCATAAACATTGAAAAAATCATTGTATTACCCTCAGCCGTTATAAAAATATGTTTCCTGTAATACTATCCATATCTAAATAGAATGATACAAGAATAAGAATTGAAGAATGGTATGATAATGCAGCACTGAATAGAATTCATTTTACGTGAAGATTATTGTTTAAGAAGTAAAACAAGGTGTGAAAAGCTTTGAATAACACCATATTGCAAACAAGTTTGCAAAAAGTAAGTAAATAATTCCAAACATGATCAATACCTGGTGCTCAAGATTTGAACTGTCATAGGTGACATCCATTCGACTTTGTAACCTCTGCAAACATTCCTCCTGCAATAAATAATTTGAGAAAATACATTTCATCTTTCACTCATTAAATTAATGGGACAAGAAGAAAATGGTAGAAATTATATGCATTTTTAATTAAGAAGTCAAATAAACAAAAATATATACAAATAACAGGATCAACAGGGTAAGTTAAAAAAATTGGCAAAAAAATGTATATCATACCTAAAATTACGAGAGAGAGAAAAAGGGAAAACAAAATACCTCAGTGGGTGTTAAGTCAAATGACGGACGAGCATAGCTGTCTTTTCTCTGAGCACAAACACAAGAAAGGCCTCTTCCAATCCAAGCCGCTGATCCTGTCACAGTCTCATCTATTTAAATCCATCCACCAGTGCAACAATCACTCATGAAAAAATAAAAAACAAACACTTGCAGTCACTGCCTCGAAGCATTTACAAACAGCCATTTCATACATGCCATTGAGAGGTGGCTCATCGAATCAAATTGAAATAACACTTCCTCATATTGAAAACAAAAGAAGATTTGTCACGAACCAGATGTAGAATGGCAGCCACTGCTCCGCTCCAGCTCCTGGGAAATCCTCCTCACAGCAACAAATGAGCCTCCCCGGTCCTCCATATCCACTTGCCACCAGAACTATCACTGCTACATCAACCAAACAAAACAACACCATAAATAAAAAATTCCCCATTCCCTTACCACAACAAGAAATCAAAACCCACGAGCACCTCGCGGTTAACAAAAAGAAAAAAGAACCATAGAATAAACACTAGCATAAAATTACTTCCACGGTCAGAAAAACCAAGATTACACGTCTACGAAAAGATTCACAAATAAAAATAACATCTTTACTTTTTCCCTCACCGGTAACAGCAACAAAAAAATCAACACACCGCACAAGAACATCCCCACAAGTCCACCAACCAATTCAGAAAAACAAACAACAAAAGATCCCAACACAACCAACCCAACACCTCAAACAAGAACAAGAAAGCTCCCCCAAATCATCCCCATAAGCACCAACAACACCCTCCCAATCGACAATATCACTTTCAAACCAGCGACAAATACACCAAAAACATTACAAAAACAAAAATCCTTAAAAAAATGACCAAAAAATACTAAGAAGATTTCAAGATCGTTACTTGGAAGAGAACTGTACCGGAATCAATCAAAAGCTCGAAAAAAACGACGATTCGGAGCCTCGAAGAATCCAGAAAAAAGCCGGCATTTCAAGGTCAGCAGAGAATGCTTCAACTTCACGCCCATTCGGAGCTTATTTTCTTCTCAGAAAAAAAAAGAACCGTAGGACGGCGGAGGAGGGAGGGAGGGAGGGAGAGGGAGAACGCCGCCACGGGTGGTTTCTCCGGCGGCGGCGGCGGCGTCGGGAAGATGAAACGGTTTTTTGATTGGGTCGGGATTGGGACAGCTCGGACCGGATCCGATTTGGACAGGACGTACGTATGGGCGGAGATTGATACGTATCCACAATTGACAATTTATAGCCCCATTTTGATATTTGGTAGGGATGCCAATGAGCCTTTTTGATAATAAAATTAGTTGTAATTTCAATAATTTATTTTAGAATCAATTAGTCAAAGACCCGTACAGTACAATATATGGGCCACATTTGAAATTTATTTTTTAATTTTTTTTCATTAAAAAATAAAAGATCTTAGATATAATAGGGATTAAACATTTTTATTGGTTTTTGTATTTAGAGAGATTTTTATATCTTATTTTATTAAAATTAATTAGAAAATTTTCAAATAATTGAATTAATTTTTTGTAGACACCTTAAATTAGACTAATTTAGAAGGATAGCAGACAAGATATTGATGATATCAGACATTGATATTATTTAAAATTAGGATCATTGACTGTGACTCTCTAGCCAAGTTTTGTTTCTCTCCGGTATTTTCAAACATAAAAAATTGGGATCAAATTTTTATTGGGTCAAATGGTGAATTGAGCCAAGCTTAATCGAGTTCTAAACAATCCTAAATTTAATTTGTTTATGTATGTATAATTTGTTTAAAGCAAAATTAATCAAATTGTTAAATTATAAATCATGTCACCAAACATTTATATTTTTAACGATGACGATAATGATTTTGAGACATCAACAAACATATTAAATGGAAGTGCCTTATTCAAAAGGTATGGTCCACACTTGCAAAATCAACTCTCTCTTTATCCTTGATTTGACCCTGCCCCCACTTCTAGTGACTACCTGCTTGGGCATCTGGTCTTAAAGCATAAATTTTATAGGATTAAGTCCCTTTTAGTGAACAGATTATGACATTATTATCATGTTTTTAAACAGTAAAATTTAATTAAATTAGGAAATAAATCAAATTCTGGACCTTATTATTTTATTATGGTACAATAGAATAAATAATTCATAGTCCTGTGTTCAAATAAAGAATGAAGGTTAGCGATAGAAAAGACATCTTAACTATTTAAAATTTTTGTCATTTGTAATCGTAGAGATCTAATTCACATGTTTCAAATATAATACCCATAAAAAATAAAAAAGAAAAAAATAGAATCAAGATTTATACGACAAAAAACACGATTAAAATCAAATGTTCAATCACGATTTTCATCGGTTTTTTCATACCCGCCTCCTCCCGGGAAGAACATTATCTCTTTTGTCAAAATCACTTATTGATTTTATTTAAAAATACACAAATCTAATATTCCAAGCTAAAATATATAACGGTACAAATAAGATTCTCAATCAAATCTTTATCTAACATAATATGTTTTAAAAATTAATTACTCAATTACTGAGATTTAAGTGCACTTCATATGAAATGTCATATTATGATTTGAGGACGGAATTTAATTGTCAACTGTTCCTATCGGAAATAAAATTTATGGTTAATTCGAGCCCGAAAGGTGGAATTTCGTCGAGTAAGTTATACACATATATTATCTTCTAAACCAAATTGTTTGATTGATAAAACCCAAATATCTGCAAAGGTATTGGAAACATTTCAATTGGCTCATTGAATGGGCAAGGGGATAAGGGGCAGTCACTGTGGAAGACTGAGCCAGTTCAGGGTTAGGCCATTGCTTGCATTTGATCTCTTCCTCAATTCCAAGCATGGGCAAGAACTGCTAACTCTGCCCTCCCCCGATTCGACTTCACTGCAAACGAGAGCATCTCACATGGGGTGCTTTCATGAGGGGGACCTTCTTGTGTCTCCTTTGGTGCCCATGGGGGAAGAGCTTTTGCTATGAGTGCTGAGCCCACCAGCGGCCAAGAGCTTGCTCTGAATCACATCTGATGTTGATGATGTGCAGTGAGATTGTCGTCACTTTCATCCGAGTCTTGGTGTCTTCTTGTGCTGTGAGCTAATGCTTACAGATGAAGCATGTGGCAACAGTGTAACGTAGTTGACAGGCAAAGGTGGAGTTCAGGTGAGATCAACGATGAAACGGAGGCAAAAAACAAGATTAAGCTATAAACTAGATGAAACCCGACAAAATATGAGTTGGGTCTTATCAATAGTGTCAGTATATTAGATGTTAACATGAATGCTATAGATCACTTATTGAATGGTAAAAAATTTTCTTCAAACCTATCTGTGAAATTTGATGGGAAAGAGCACAAAAAGCTCTCGTTCATGTAATCTATTAATCTGCACAAGCAGTGCCATTGTAGGCACACTTGTGGGTGGAGAAGAAGGCCACATACATTATTTGAGTGCTTGAGGAAAAGATGAGGTGGTGAACAAACCAAACCCCGAGGCATGGAGATCCAACAAAGCTCCCTTAGTCCCTTTAAACAAGCCAACGGATGCTGGGGATTTCACTTTGAGAATCCCAACCCAATAACCAAAAAGAATGAAAAACACCTTTACATCACAATAAACAAATACCTGAATTTGCAATGCTTAAGTATGAATTTTGAATATTTTAACTCTAGCAACAAGAAAGAGAAACAATGACCACCAATCCCCTGAATAGAATCTGATAATCTGTTTTTTTTAAGAAAAAAATACAAACAAGTGATACACCCCATACCGAGATAAAAATAAAATAAAAACGCATGTAGGATCTCTCTTTTATCAATATGAAGCTAAGGAACTTTCCATGTCAATGTTGAGTGGTACACCCATAGCTGGATTTGATGCTCCTCAAAGTGAGTGAATTATAGAGATGATGAAGGGCCATTGGTGGACAAGATTTTTCTATCGATAGAGAAACACATGACATAGGGCGGCCACTGACCATCCTCTTTCTTTACCTAATTACAATTAGCAAGATAAGATTCGCCTTTGAAGAAAGATGTATCTTCCTTTCGTTGTCAATGAGATAGGAAAATAGAAAAGTTGTTCTCCTTTCCGACACCATCTTTTCCATAGACCGAGAAGAGAGGATAATCAGGTTCATCGAAGATTAAAAGATAGCATCCAACATAAAGAAGGCCACGTTAGCTGTATAACTAATTGGGACCATCACTTTTAACTAACTAGTTGAATTTGGCCAGAACAACAACACGCAAGCAGTACTTGTACCAGGCTAGTTAAAGAAGCAATTATCTGTCTATCTATTTATCTATCTATCTATATTTATATATACAAAAAAGTTTATCTCAACCAAGGCTGGGAGAGTTTTTGCCCCAACTTTAACCTGGTCTGTCTGATTGTAAGAACAGCTTAAATTTGTTAAAACAAAAAAAAAAAAAACCTTTACCCCCCTTTGAGTGCCACCAGCGGCCAGGTTCCGGCCAAGGCTGGCTGGGCTGGTGCCGCTGACTACCCCTTTTTTTCTTATACAAAAACACCACGGCCCTCCTTCGAGTGTCTCCGACGCGCAGGTTTTGCCAAGGCCGGCCAGTCCTGGCCACCGATGACCAAGTTGGTTGGCGGCAACAAGGCCCGGCCAGCCTTGGCCGGAAACTAGCCACCAACCACCTTTTTTTACAAAAAAGGCCCATTATGCCACAACCAGCTAGATCTGGCCGCCACTAGCGGGACTTGGTTGTCCTCTGGCTAGCGGTAGCTAGATCTGGTTGTGCCGCCACATAAGGGTGCACGACCATGTGACTGGATCTGACCGCCCACCGGCTGTGTAACACTACGATTTTGATTTACCTAAGAATCGAATTAAAACTATTACGACCAAATCGAGTCATGTGTAAATTAATTAATCTATAAGACTCAAACAGACCAAAACAATCTTCTTGTCGTCTCGAGAATAAAAGACACCACTAAATACACAACTAACACTCAACTAAATATACATAAATACCCATCAAATCCAAACAAAAGAAGAAAAAAACAATGGTGTGCTGAGCACAAGTGTGTGTAACAACTATTTGTCTTTCCACCAAAGCTAACTCAACACACAAGAATGCAAAACCTACATATATAATAAGAAAAACATAAATAACGAATGTCACTAATCCAGAAAATAACTAGTACAAACTTGCAAGTAGAATATGATATTACACAAAGAAGGAAAACTATATATAATCTCTACGGGAACACTTAAAAGGCATCTGCCGAGGGAGACACTCATGTAACACCCCGTTTCGGCTCACCCGTGAACCGACCCGGAAATGTCACCGGCGACCGAACCGTTCGCTAATCTACTGGGTTCGGTTAAGCCGACCCGGATCTGCCCTCGGTGTCTCAAGATGGAGATGCAAACATGAAATGCATGGATGGGATGCGTGGGTTCTAACGTAGTCCTACATGCATGCTATGATGTACAAGCAAAGACAAGACAAAATAATAAATGAAAAACCAAAAGAAAATATATACTATTTTATAAAAATACGGTAACACATACTAATCTACCATGACATTCAACCATTATCTCATTCATTTTTACCTGAGCCGAGTCTGTACTCCAAGGCTCCCTACTCATTCATATTTATCAGTTCGTTTCATAACAAGTAATTCACTCAAACAAACACATCAAAATTATCGTTTACATAACAATAACACACCATCATTATACGTTACACGCGGCAGGTACATGTGTGCGCGGTTCCGTGCTGCTCCTCCGCAGTCCCGACAGCTTTCATCCTTCGCATTTCTCACCTACATATATATAGAAAACCGTCAGTAACGAGTGTTACCGGCCCGGAAAATAACTAATATCAAACTGGCACAGGAGAGCAAACTCTCCTGTTGAATGAAAACCATATACTTCCTCAAGAACTCTCATCAGGGCACATACGGGAGCCGTCGCCATCGGGTCGACAGCGTCCCCTATCTTTCACATTCTCATGCCTCGGCCATTTCTCTATTGCTTCGCGTCAAATCTCGTTCCTATCCGCCCTCTGCACCTTCCATATTACTCCTGGCCTTGAGCACGAAGGCCGAGTACTCTCAGGCAGTCGCCTTCAGCACCCTTTGAAACCACAAGTCTAGACATGCGCTGCAATGCAGTACCCGTGAACCTCCACACTTCTCCGGGTTTGAGGAACTCAAAGGTGGAGTTGTCAGGATCCCTCGGGAATGAAACGGCCCGCACACCATTCCAGAGCCCACTGTCGACACACACGTGCCCGCTCGCGTAGCACGGTAGTCGGATTTCCTCATTCAGTCTCTCACAAAAACACGAAAACTATACATATATATAGGTCTGGGTTGGGATTTATACAATAGGCCCGAAGGCAACGTGAGCTGGATCTGAAGTTCGAAAACAAACTCGAGGGATCTCATCCTCGAGGGTTATTAATCCGGAAAATCGTTGGCTAAATGGCCCGAGTTAAGTGGGATTCGATAAAACGCCACTTAACTCGTCCTGCACATAATAAATCAAATACACAAGAGAGTAGCGTAAATCAGAGAACGAGTCCTAAACGGACCTGGTAGAAGCTCCAAACGGGTCCACGCGCCTAGGCGGCGAGCTCCTACACCGTACCTACACAATCAAGCTAAAAACTAACGCCCGCATGATGAATCACATATCCTATAGCATACACACACAATCAACACAATCACACGTCAATCAACACACATCAACCTATATCAATTCTAGCGAGTCTACTTAAGCTAGTTTGATTAGATCATGATTATTACTTAATAACCCTAATTAGTTTCATAACTTCTATTTTTAACACCACACAATCAAACAAATTTCATATTTTTATCCTTAATCAAATCTACATTTATATATATTATTATAACACACAATTCACCAATCCTAGCATGCAATTCTAATAATCAAAACTTTCAAATAATTAAATTAAAATAAATTATACCTCGCGTCGTCGAAAATCGGCGACGGCTAGGGTTTCCGTTTCGTGGCTCGAAACTCGACCCGGCACCTAGCGGCGTCCGAAGTCCGATCAGATTGGACCGGGTGCGTTCGGCGGATGATCCGGCGACTTCCCACAACCACCTCCGGCGGTTCCGGCGGTTTTCCGGCGAGTGTCGGCGGTTTTCCGGCGGATTCCGACGGTTTTCCGGCGATGATTCGGGACGGGGCAATCAGGGGTCTATCGGCACCAGCTCGACGAGCTCGGTCCAATGGTGGTGTCAAACAGGGTAGCCGAGGCGGCGATGGCCGTCGACGGCGGCGTCGAAAGTGGGTGGCGGCGGCGGCGCTCCGATCGAGGCTCCGGCCGGCCTCGACGGTGGTCGGGACGATGGGGAAACGTCGGCGACGTCGAGGGGTGGTCGTCGGGTCGCAGCGGCGCGCGCGCGGCCCGGACGGCGGCGAAATCGAGTGGCGGAGCGTCGCGGTTCGCGGGGCGATTCCGGCGTCGTGGCGGCGCGACGGTGGCCGGGGTTGGTCGGGGCAGCACGGCGACGACACGGCGGGGCGGGGCGGCGTCGATCGGCGGCAGCGCGGCGTCGGCGCGGCGGCGGCGGCGCGCGAACAGCGGCGCGCGGCTAGGGTTTGGCGTGGGAGAAAAGGTCGGGAGGAAGAAGAACGTGCGCTAGTGGCAGTTTCGTAATAAGCATTGACTCGATTCCTACTCGAGTCAAAATAATAACTAGTTCGTAATAAATTCTAAAAAATCTAGAAAAATATGGAAAAATCACATAAAATAAAACAAACACAACAACATCCAAATGACATGCTCTATAACTAATAACCCACCCGAATATAATCCAACGCGTCCTAATCCGTCATTCGGCCCTAAAACTATTTCTACGATCAAACATATAAAAAGAAAAATACTGCATACTTTCATATATTCAGATAACTCGTATCTCACCATCTTCTGACGTTATCATCATATATTCAGGTACACCTGACTCTCATCGCTCATAACTCACGGCTGGTCTCGACTCAGCACGCGATTCATGAAACCGACTCGACTCGAACCAACGATCGAACCGACTGGTTCGGTAACGTAAAACCCTGACTCGAATCACGGGTTTTACACATCAGGCTGCAAACTCAATAGTATCTCGAAGTGAACTAGTGTATGTCACTATCGACAAATGCCTCTCTTGGCAATAACTAGTCCCACTCTTGGGAAAAATACATATTCTAAGCCCTTTCGAAACCTCCATATAATGCCTAATGTAACTGAACGAGTTACGT
>JAURVB010010388.1:0-31412 GCA_033002965.1 Piper betle | reverse complement strand
ATATATAGATATATATATCCAAAAGAATTGTTCACTGTATGGGATCCAACCATCAATATTAAACAGCACTCTTTCGCTTTTGAAGATGGTTTTGCATCCACATCATTGTGTGAGCTCTCACCACCACCTTATACTTGATTAACATAAAGGTGAGGACCTTATTTGGAACTAAAGGAACAAGTTCATGATACAAAATATATGTGGACCTTTCATAAACTTGACAAACGACCCACTTCATAAAAAACTCATGAACAAATAAAAAGAGCCATCGATCAATGTATATAAAAAATGGAATCAAAATTTGCTTGGTTCAAGTTTAGTTGGAGAGGAGGCATTTTCGGTTTGTTCTTATACCCAATTGAACTATATTAGTACTTACTAATAAATTCTTATCTACTCTTATTAATAACAAAAGAAAAAACTCAATACCCGCCTTTGATTAAAAGTAGGAAATTTAATCAATTAAAATATAATAAAAATAAAAAATAAAAAATAAATTATTATAATCGGTCTTCTCATTCAATTAGGGTTGATATTTAGAGTCAAAATCAATCAGAATTTATATTTAAGATATTAGATTATAATATAGTCTATCTCATCAGTTAACCAAAATTTATTTATAAAATTAAAATTTATCTATAATATAAGTCACGTATGGGGCGAGATTTTGCCTGGTATTAATAAAAGGGAGTTAAATCTCTTACTCCAATGAAAAATATGAGATTCTATCAATCAAAATGCAACCAAAAAAGTCTAATCGTAATAATTGAAATCATCGTTCAGTTAGAGTCTTAAAATTAGAGTGGAGATATCAGACCATTATAGTTTCTTTCATTATTCAACGGTCTTTAATATTTATAAAATTAGGTTTCTTATTTGTTATATTTATAGAGTTTATATGTAACATAGGTTGAGGATGATGGAGCATCTAGCCAAATTATAATAAATCAAGCATAATCACTATTTAAATCAAGCAGACTTAACTCATTATTATTACCAAAGATTGTCAATTATTTCATAGAAAGGTCTTGCCCTTAGTATCATTGGTCTCGTGACTAATACATTTCTTAACAGTGAATTCATGATAAAACCCCCATTTCCAAGTCAAAGATTATTTTTTACCCCAAGCCAGAGATTACATAAACAGATAAAAAAATTAGGGCAAGCTACAACAATTAGAAGATGCTAAACTCACATGGCATGATTAGATCTAACAAGGATAATTGATAGTTTAACCAGTTTTTTTTCAGTCAGAAGAACAGATTCCACTTGGGCCCTACGATAGGCATTTACCTTTCTCTTATGCATACAAGGCACAGTAACACCGTTCATTGCCATGCGATGTCGACTTATCTAATGAAACTCATAAAACCATACATATAATCAGATGCTTTTTTAACTGCTTATAAGTATTTAACTTGGGCTAGTGAGCAAGCCATTGAAGTATGGTCACTCTTTTGGATCCCAATTTTGCATGTAATCTTGGAGCACAAAAAATTTCAACCAAGATAATCGGTATCAGAGCAATGAATTTTCTCATGCATCACAACACTCCAGTTGTAGCATGAACGTTATTCCGCAGGCAACTCCTTTTCTTGGATCATAAACAGGGAGAAAATATGTCCATTTCATTGGAGAGGAAAACGGCCAAAAATAGCCCAACACAGTCGACTACTCACTTTAAATACTACCGGGAAAATTACAAGGCTCGTCAAAATACACTTTACTGAGCCTTTGCTCACTTGTTAAACAAGGCCAATTACAAATCAAAGTCAGCTTTATCAAACATAGAATATGGGATTTTAATTGAATACCAAATTGGCGACCATGGCCAAAAAAATGCAATCTGTTAAAAAAACAATTAAATCATAGCTTATCTCTTACTCGGCCTCCCCCTCTTGCCAGTCTTTCCCCTTCCACGGTTTGAAGGAGGCGCCTCTTCAGCTTTGGGCCGCCCCCGACCCCTTACTGAGCTTTTCTGCTGTGAAACTTTTCTACCACCCCTTCCTTGGCCACCACCATAATTTTTTCCTCGTTGTGCTATCACTTTAGCTCCACCGTTAAGATCTCCAACGCCATCACTTTCATTACCAGATTCACCCAAGGAAGAATCACTTGATTTTTTCTCTTTTTTGAATTTGGGGTCTCATTCTTCTCTTCATTAACCCCTGCACGGTTTTCTAATGTCAACATTATCTTTCTATACTATGCAGGTGGTATATAAGCAGTGTTGTGTTTTCTAAACAAATCTTGAACATGAACTAGAAGCATTATAACTACTATACATAAACAATATACTGGCCAATAAGCCATACAAAACTAGAACAAACTTATTCACTCAAAAAGTAGATTTTAGTTCCACATGCAGACATCAATTTGTGTGATGAACAACATGAACATAACCAGATAATGAAAAAAAGATGCACCTGCAGGCTCTGTTTTACCATCATGCAGTGCGAGCTGCATAGAAAAAAAGATCATCAAGTCTCCGGCGTCACCATTCATCTCTACAAATGTATTTAAAGAGAACCGAGGAATTTGACGACCAAACCATGGCAAATAAAAAGCAGCATACACAAGAAAGCAAGGCTTGACCATTTTTTATCCAAGGTAACTGAAATAAAAATTCTGTTGTCACAAAAACTCCGTTCAAAGCTTTGCCCATTATAGGTCCCAAGACCAAATGAAGGATGTGTTTCAGGCCATCCAAATTTTACTATTTGAAATCACATCGATCCTAGATTAGGATACATGTCCTTAACCACAATTTGGAATAATAAGGAAAAAGAAAAAAGAACTCACGAATTTCCTGTACACAATAGATATAGTAACTTGGCATTTCCCATCCTCTAGAACAAATAATTACAATTAAGACAAGCTCAAACACAACAGAACATAAAATATCCTGCATAATGTGCAAAATGAGTATTAGAGAAAATTCCACACCTGGTCCAACCTATCGCCGACACTTGCTCGATCTACTACAATAAGTGAATGACCCATACCACATGCAACACTATCAAGATAAAAAACAAACAAATTTAAAATCATTCATGCTGACATAACTAGAAAATAAAAATAAAAAGGCATGTACTGAAAACATTTTCAATACCTAATGACGTGCATACCCTCAAGTATGTCCACTTTTTTGGATTGGCAGATGATCTATAGATCAAAAAACTCAACCAGTTACTTATAAATGCCCAAGGATTATCTGATATAAAGCCAAATTTTAAATGTGCATACTTTTGCTGACCAGAACCATATCCAAGTTCGCCATATTGAGCATGACCCCAGCTTATACAGGAGCTATCAGCGCCAACAAAATGGAACAAAAGGCCTGAATCCATACAACGGATATTCCATCCACTGATACAACAATAATATACTCGGTAGTACACTCAGTAAGGCTAAACAATGATTTATGCAAAAAGCAATAAACCACCACCAACTGGATCATCAGTTTCATACTTAAGATGTAAAATGTACGTCTAACCAATTTTGACATAGGACAAAAAAGAGCAGAAAGAGTAATTTCTAGAGGACCTTAAATCCAAAAGAGGCTTGGGATACATCCAATCATCCCCTGTATTTTTTAGTTTTCCCCACATGTAAAGTTGACCACCACCTGAAAATTAGATACAACTATATTATATACAAGGGGTAACAAGACTTGTATCAAACCATAATCATACTGAATTTGATGCATTTCACTTTCACTTGGTGAATAGAAAACAGAATAACGCATCATATTTTTTTACAGGATATTTGTCAATTATATTATCACATCTCATTCAACAGTCATCTTATGATGCCTATCAGATGATTTAGAGAGAGACATATATTGGTGATGATGTTAAAACTTCCTCTCATTCTCCCCTTGATGGTTGCAACATGAAGAAAATCATGTAACAACTTGCCATTTTGTTTGTTCACAGGTTCAGTGTCATCGATTTACATATTAAATCAAATGTATGAAATCCATTTCGCCGACAGTTACATAGCTGGGTTGATGTCTTAGTAATGATAATGATGATTTGTACAATGATGATTACTAAGAAAATAAAATTGCATTTAGATGTATAAATGGACTTGAATGAGTGCAGGACATTTCTCAATAAACCAAGAAAATACCTGCTGTGCACGCAGAATTTGTAGCTCCAGCTGAAACCACTGCATTTGGAGGCAAAGTATTATTCCTTTGAAATATTTCCACGAGACGAGGAACCCATTCATCTTTCTGCTCTCGATGCCCAAGTCTAACAATTTTAACATGATCAAATAAGAGCAACTAAAAGTTTCTATTCACAAAATGAAAAACTAGCATATCCTGTACAACAAATATTGTCACTAAAAAGGCCATACCTCCCATGTCCGCCAAATCCCCAACTGCATTACAAAGACAATGCAATAAGTCACACAATGCCAAAATAGCTACTGATTAGAAAGAGAATCAAAACAGCAGGATAAAAAAAGAAACATCATATTCAACAGTCAACACAACCAAAACAGCAAGCTCTCCACAAGAATACAATCTTTAAAATACAAGTTTAAATCGAAGATACAGAATCATAGTCTACCAATGTATTTAAACTTATTCCTTATGAGAAGATATCATATTTTCTGCCCGGTAAAATATAATTTTCCTTTCCCTTCTCCTTTATTTTCCGCATTTGACATTCCAAGGTTGTAAATCAAAATAAAGGTCACTTTCTTTCTAATGACACCATCATTACTTTTTCTTCCATCTGTGTTTAATATAATCCACACTTTGATCACACGCCAATCAACTGATGGTTAAAATAAACTTCAACACTCAAAAACAATTTTTGCCACCAAGGAGAACATTAACTCCACCAATGCTTGTGCATTACTGATCCCAAGCCCGGATAAAAAAGGAAGATTGGTATCAGAAAAGGCATCCCGTCATCCAAGATTTTGCCATTTGTAATCACATAGATTCTAGTTAAAGATCCATGTCCCCAGGATTGGTATTAGAAAAGGCATCCAGTCATCCAAGATTTTGCCATTTGTAATCACATAAATCCTAGTTTAAGATCCATGTCCCCAACACCTTTTGTGTATCAGGTAGAATAAGAAGAAGAAGAAGAGAAAAAAGTCTTGAGAGTACGTACGTGTAAACGAATCCTCTCGAATCAACAGCAACTGTTAGAATGACAAAAAGAGAGACCAGATTGTTATATTTAAAAGAAGCAAAGCATGTATCTGGAAATAATCAATTGTTTACTCCACCTGTATGGTTTGTTCCGCATGCAACTTTAACAATAGTGGTTTGTGCGAGAGATGCTATTGCCTTAGGACGAGGTTGAGCCTCGTAAACAAGCCTCACTGAACTATCTTTAACATTATACTGCCAAAAAATTCAGCATTTCAAAATTGAGCTAAAACATGTAAACAAGCAGGTACAATTCTCCTTCAAATTAAAATCCTACCTCATTATCTGTTCCATGTCCAAGTTGACCATACTGCGGGAGTCCTGCTGTTCTGAAATTCAGAACATGACTAAATAAAAGAATGTATCTAATTGACCACAACTCACTCATAATAAAAAAGAAATAAAGATATTATAATTTATGAAGATTTCCAGCGTACAAAATAGAAGATCCTTCAACTGATGACAGCCAGACAGTAAAATCAGCCCCACATACAGCAGTGGTAACTTCAGACACTTGACAACGAACAGGGGAAAGCTCAACTTCTGCAACAAAAGCATGAGTGAAAAAATATTAACAGAAAACACCAAGAAAAATGAAACAAACATCCATAGACTCTCAATCAACCTCATATTGGACACTTGAAGAGCATTCTTTTATGTAAAGACTACAACAATTTGATGGCGTGCAGAAGAGGAATTTAATGAGGATTAATAGAGATGGTAGAAAAGAGGGTAAGCTGAAACCATAATTTGGGAGGTTAGAGAAGATAGAACCGACAATTAACAAAGAATTTAAGGAGATTAAGGATGATACTTGGATTCCACCAAAGTTCACATTTTTTTTATTCATCAGCCACTATTTATAATGACAGATGATTCATATATATATATATATATATATATATAGCATAACAACAATCCCAAATAAAAAAACACAAAAATTATAAGAAAAGCCCTCTAAAATATAAAAATTGCATAGAACTCCCCAAAAAATCCAAACTAGCTATAAACTAATACATGAAAGACCCATTAAAAAAAACAAATACAACTCTAATATGTCCTGTATCATAATTCCATATAGAGTTAAAAATTCTTTTATCAATAGTTTGGCCAAATATCACAGATTAACAACAAGATCATGATGTATAAGCCAAAAATAAAATTTTGAAAAACTCCTGGTAAAAACAGATAGCAAACTCACCAATCCTCGCTGAACCAGAGCCCAACTGGCCATGTTTGTTCCAACCAAATGAGAATGCACTTCCATCTTCAGTTACAACCACAGAGTGGCTCCTCCCGGCTCCGGCTCTAATAATTTTATGTCTGTTCCAAAATATATTAGGTTTGCTATATCATCAAATAACCAAAAGCAACATCCACATTGCCTAGTTTAAAAGTCAGGGTGATTCTGGTTACACAAATTTCGTGCTTTCATATTGAATCCTGTTATACAAATATATATAGAAACAAAACTGCGAAAGTGTGAGAAGAAAAACCAAAAAACGTAAATGGTAAAAGCCATGCAAAAGAGAGCATTACAAGCAGAAAACTAAGTCATATCAGCAAAAACAATCAAATCCATTTACTCGGGAAGATCAAGTAGAAATGGTCATCCACGTAAAAAATAAAAAAATATAGCGATTTTCCATCATTAAGGTAAACAATAGTCAATCAATCACTGACACGAAATAGTGATGATGATATTTGACAAATACTACATTAGGTGCATAAATGATTCACGACAAAGAGCTTGACTGTCAGCAGAGAACTGAAAGTGAAGATCAAGCGACCTAAAACAGGTACAAGATCACACTACACCAAACAACAAAACAAACATAGGACAGCCACTCATGTGAGCTCGGTGTGAATTAACCCAGGACTTCCTTGTCCCTACTATTTTAGAAGCCAATTGTTCAAAAAGTTGAGTTACAAATGAATGGAAAATAATAAAAATCTACAAAACTGAACAAGTGTCAACCTTCGCCAAGTACCAAACCTGATTGAACAAACCAAAAACAAAAAAGCCAGAGCCATGCTAAATTACTATAAGATATTAGTATCCACAATTCCAAGTCATATTTTACCAGTATTGTGAAGGATGTTATGAACATTTATTAATTTGAGCATTGATACGGTGTATAGTCAAGTAGGATGATAGAATAGAATCTGTGTCCCTAACCCCAATTACTTAAGAGCAGGTAGATGAAGATGAATGAATGGTCGACCTTGGTAGATGTTGTACTTTTCACCATTTCCAACTAGATGCCAAGATAATCAATTTTAATTTAATGTGCTTGTGTCTAAAATTCATGACCAGGGGCTTACATTCAAATTCATTAGTGCACAAAAATGCATGATAGGCACTTGCTCCATCCCTTAGTACCTGATAATTCTATGACATTACACATAATTTATGTTTGTCTCACAGTTTTGTTGCAAAACTACTTTTGTCAGCATTTGTGACTAACACATGAAATTAAATTGCACGGTTCCACCTGATCCCAAATAGCCGGGGATGGAATGTGGATACGACAGGGATGGGAACAGGATATGGTCAAGGATCTACAAATAAAAATGCATTTAGAATAGTGAAATTAAAATCTTTTTCTATAAAAGGATCAGCAAATACACACTTTGACAGTCCAGAAACTATGGTAGGTCTATCCCGCTGAAGGATGTCACCATGTCCAAGTTGCCCTTTCTGTAGCAGAAAAATATAATAGCAATTAGATAAGCAAAGATCAAAACCATTTGATGAGCCAACCAAGAGCTCTACCTCATTTCTTCCCCACGTATAGCAGCGCCCTTCAACGTCCAAAGCAACACAATGACAGGAAACTGCAAAAAAATATAAATCAACACTGGCAACAAATTATACTGGACATTGCTGCAGAAATAAGGAACTACAAAATTAAATGAGAAAGAAAGAAAGAAAAAGGGAAAATTAAACAAAAGAAAATAATGATAAAATAAATGCTACCATAGACCTTTCAAAGTTTTCAGTAACGTCATAATAAAATATGGAAATATTAGAACAAGCAGCAGCTAATTAGCAATCTCCAAACATGCAGGAGAATCCAACTCAAGTTCACTTATTTTTATAGGTCAGTTAGAATGATATCCCCCAACCGAAGAGCACCTTTCATCAATATCTAAGCAAAGACATCAATAAATATATGGTATCAGGCTCTTGTTGACTGCAAATAATCGCATTGGTAAAATCTGCAACATCCCTGAAGCTTAAGAAAAGCATTCACAGCCCAAGGAGGAGTATCAAATCTGACTTGCAAACTTGAAATACATGACATTCTTGTCATTGGTACAAAGTATGTTCCACACGAGCAGACGGAAACTATAACAAAGCCGTTCAAACCCACACAAACACTAAGCACAATCAACATTATCTTTGATATTCATACGAAAGACGACTGGAATAAGACAGACAAGGGTTATTTGTACTTAAATTTTTTATTGGTCAGCCTTATCTATGTAGTGTGCGTAAGAAGAACATGTACCTAATTTCAAGTATAACAGCAGTACCAATATCATTTTCACGCTTCTGGATACAAAGCACATTTATTGAACTCTACAATTTTCCAAAAGCAATACCTCCTCCACTTGATTATCAACTTGAACAAAACAAAAGTTTAAAGAATGCATATTTACTGGCCCCTATGGTGCCACAGTAGAATGCATACCCCAATACACAGCTGAAATTCAACATTAATAAACAATACTTTGATCATTCATTCATCACAGTAAACAGACAATTATATACAATTCTGGCCTTACCTTCACATACTAAATTTTTTTTTTGAAGTATCATGACTCATCATCTATAACGCTAAATGGAAATGCACTGTATGGTGGCACTGACACAACATGATAATCAAATCAATTACTCAAATGAAAGCATCTTTACGTACATAGCAGCAACTACACAACAACTACTTCAAAATCTAAATAAAACAGCATGAAAACAACACTCACTGACGTAAATCAAGCCAAAACACGCAATGAAAGAGCAGTGAAAGGCACAAAAGAAGGCATCCAAGTGAGAGGAGAAACAAAGCAAGAGCAATAACTTTCTAAGAGACGCCGTCACAAAATTTTAGGGTATCGGCAAATCTTGGATCATGCTGCATAGTACTATTACCATCATTAACATTAACACCATCAATTTCCTCTATGTTTAGAAGGAAGTATCCAATTCCGTTTAGACGTCATGATTACAAAACCAAAGACAAGCTACACAAAACTTTCCTCAATGTCTCTACTTAAGATCCGTCAGCTGACAATTGAAAAAGAAAGTAGCACCAAAAGAAGATTAGATAGCAAAGACAAAAAAACAAGCACAATACATATGCACTTTCATAAAGTCCACGTAAGTGTCAAATTTAAAAATATCAGCATTTCTGCATAAATCAGACAGGGATAACGAATTTCTACGTAATATCTTCATCGACAACCACAGGAACAGAGTGAAACTACCATAGAGAAACTAGCTACACATAAAATCAAACAAATATTTTGGTTTCCAAGAAATAATCGCCCAAAGAATATCAATTTGGCTATATATGGAAGTAATAGCAGTGAGTCAGGCCATCATATACCATCAGCATCACTGTATCAGACAGGGATAAATGTAACTAAATTAAATCTCATCATTCACACAGCCAACAAACACCCAATCCAAAGTTCTTCTCGAACAGTTTAAGAGAAAAAAACTCAAGATATTTCTGAGAGGTCTCAGGGAAACCAGAACTCAAGAGAACTCAAGATTGGATAATTATTAGATTTATGAATAAATGATTAACATTACAATATACTTACGAGTTAATAAAACAAAAATCAACAAAAATGCCACTACCATATTGATGAAAAAAGTTGCTAGCATTGATTTGGCATGCCAGTAACAACATTCATACAAAAATCACAAACTGCAAGGCAGTTTTTCAATTGAAACTATTATTGCAATTATAAATCAAGGCAAAACCAAGTAATATGATATCATAAAATAGTTTAAAAATTATGAATCACGTTAAATGCAAATAAAAAAATAGCACTACTGACTTAAGGAGGATAAATGACAGCAATAAGTAGTATTAAAAAGTCAAGCAATAATTATTAAATTTTTTTAAAAAAAATATTTAAGCACCAATAAACAATCTAGCAAAAATCATTCTCAAGACAAAACATATATAGTAATATATACAATGAAAAAACAAATCTATTAATAACAATTCTCCATCTCCCTCTATTGATGATCGACACTTCTTATGCACTGCACACCATACAAGAACTAGCAATGACCCAACCAAAACAACTTCACAAAGCAAACCCAGAAAAAGCCGGATCAACTAACCATGAAAAAAAAAAACACTATGCAGTAGAGGCATCAGCTCTTCCTATTCATACAACAAAGCATCAAAAACCCTAATCTCAAGGGTTCTAGCATGTTATAAAAGCTCATCATATGGCCTCAGCGAAAAAGAAAAAAGCAAAAATCACAATTCAAATGACAGCAAATCCAAGCCAAAAAACAAAAATAAAAACTCACTTTCAACATCAGATACAGAGATTGGATCAAATCTCGATGACGATTAAATAGCCAATAACCAGCAAACACAAGTGCAGCAAGGATTTTGGCACAAAGGCGGGAGTACAAATGGAAATGGAAACTAGAACCAGCCATTCAAAGCCGCACAAAAATTAAGCACAATCAACATTATCTTTGATATTCATACAAAGACAACATGAACAAGACAGACAAGGGTTCTTTGTACTTTAATTTTTTATTAGTCAGCCTTATCTATGTAGTATGGGTAAAAAGAACATGTAGCCTAATTTAAAGTAGAACATCATTAACAATAACTTTTTCGCACTTCTGAATACAAGGCACATTCATTGAACTCTACAATTTTCCAAAACAACACCTCCACTAGATTATCAACTTGAACAAACCAAAAGTTCAAAGAATGCATCTTTACTGGCCCTAATGATGCCACAGGGAGACCGAATACCCCAATAGGCAGATGAAATTTGATATCAACATACAAGACTATGGGCGTCCATTCATCACAACAAACGGACAATTCATATACTTCTTCTTCTATTTTTAAGTTTCATGATGCATCATCTATACCGCAAAGTGGAAATACATTGAGTGAAGGCACTTACACTACATGATAATCAAATCAATTGGTCAAAAGAAAGCAACTTCACGTACATCTTAGCAACTGCACAACAAGTGCTTCAACATGTGAACAAAACAGCATAAAAACAACATTCAGTGACGTAAATCAAACCAAAACATGCATTGAAATAGGAAAACCATAATCCATTCTGCCATTTCTACCTACAAAACGCAGGAAACAAACTAACGCAAGAAAACACACCATCTCCCATTCAACCATCATCGCACTGGGCGAACACAACAGCAGATAACGCACAGAACAGCAAAGGAAGCGAGAGCTCTCACCGCAACCAGACGCGACAAAGCGAATGTCGACGTTGACGAGCGTGCGGAGGCGAGTGGGGACGACCAGGTTCTCCCCCAGCAAAGCCCCGCCTTTGCGACGGCCAATGCCGTCCCAATCCGTCCCCCGCAGAACAGGAGCTCCCCGGACGCCGCCGCCTCGGACCCCTCCGGCTGCGCCGCCTCTCCGACGGCCGCGTCCGACATGGCGCCGCCGATGACCGCCGCCGGCGAGGAACGATTGTGATCGGAGGGTGGGCGGCGAGGGGATGCCCTAGATCTGCGAATTTGTTATTTTGCCTGAGTGCTGTTGATTTCGTGTCATAAAGTGGGCGGCTTCCATTTTTAAAAACAAAAAAAAAAAAATTCTCTGCTTATTTCCTTCCGCGGTGCATGTATCAATGCGGTGGGGTGCAAGTGCAACATATTATTACACCATCCACCAATTATATTATAATAATAATATAACACATAAATCTTATTTTTATAACATATCTCCTCCTTTTTAACTTCGTTTTTCTCCTCATTATATCGAATTTATTCAAGTACAGTACTATTAACCACCTATGATAAGGGAAAAACTAGTATTTGAATTTTTTTGTTAATAAATAAAAATAGATTTCTTCATATCTCATAAAATCCATTGAGGTATTTTTTTGGCATCCTAGTTGATTGTAGTTCAACAACGTTTTATTAAAGTGTGACTATAGTTTTTAATATCGTACTGTGATATAACATCATTTGTAACATTTTAATCGCTACCCGATTTTTTATTGAAATTTTGATATTTAATAGATATTTAATAAAATATTAATGACAAAATATACTTTTAATATTTAATAAATTATTTTTATGTATACATTTTGAATATATTTCAACCCGGTTTGTGACCTTAGTGAAGCTAAATAAAGCGATTTTTTATTTTCATCCATTATTTGTGTAAGCTTGTGCATGCAGGATCCATATATCAGTAATGAAAACGATTTGTCACGTCTTGCTAGAGAGGTTTCGAGGTTTTAGATGAACCTTGACATAAAGAATTTGAAAAAATTTTAGCCCCGCCCGGGAGCGACGCCGGTGGAGACGCCGCCTACACCGTCAATTCCCGAGATGATCGGTGTCACTCCTAGGTAGAGCTAAATATGGTTCAAAGAATTTTGCTGTTCCACCCTTTATTCCATGTTGGTCATGCGCGTAATCGGGTAACTAGATGCACGTTGTAATGTGTTAAGTCAAGTTCCCAAAATCTTTAGATGTAATGGTCGGGTTAATGTTAAGCAGATTATGTTTTACACTGCTGAGATTATATTTTACATTGCTGGTTTGGTCTTCTCCGAGGTCAATCCTAGAGTATGGGCAAGAATTACAAAGGTAACGACACGTTGAATTTTGACAATGAAATTTCTACTAATGCAATAAATTTTGGGCTAAATCTCGACATGGAATAAAATTGGACTTGATAAATTGTTCGTAGCATGAATAAGACTGATTTGGCTTTAGAACGATTTGGCTTGAAAATTTAAAAGCTCAATTTGTTTTTCTTCATGCCTGGATGATTAATGGTAGGTAGTCCATAACTTAGACTAAATTGATTTTGGCCAATATAAAAGTTAGATCGGTAAGTTGTCCATCCACACCAAAGTGATTTCTGAACCACACTAGAAGACTTTCTCTAATGGCTAATGCAGAAGAGCAGATACATTATTTATTTTCTTACGGTCACTTTTGTCGGACAAAAATAGCATAGGGCATACAGGCCAATAAGATAAAAATAAATGCAAACCTACTAATAAAAATCAGCTTCTTTATCATTGCAATTGGCTCCATTTGTAAAATAAGTTCTTCAATGTCTCCCTAATAAATCAAACTTTACCACTTCGTATCTGACGCCCATTCCTACTTATGTACCAAATAAAATGCACCAGGGTCCCCCATCTCATCCTTTTGTGCCAAGGAACACTCCTATTATCTTCTTAATAAAATTATCTCCGGTCTAAATCATCAAAGTAAAGATCCTTCAAGCACAATACCAAAAATATCAAAGTGGCTTCAACTGCTTGAGACTAGCCCGAGAAGTTCTTTTCTGATAAAAAAATAGCAGCCACCAACAATTTGGTGAAATACCATACATAGCAACTCAATAGGTGGAAAAGCAAAGAGGTTCCAAGTTATCTACACTGTCCAGTGATGTGAAAGAATATAGGCTTTATTCGAAGAAAGGCTCCATGTCACTTGCAGGGCAGAGCTTGCGATGCAAAAATAAGTATTCCAAACAAACATGAATAGAACTGCAAGAAAGACATTCCTTATGCAACTGAAAGCACGTATGTTGATCCTCACATAGAAGATGACAAAGTATGCAACAACTAATAAGCGGGGATGAAAGAAAAGTGATATTCTTTAGCACCGCACCATGAGTAATATGCAATTCTAGTTTCATAAAAGCCTGCAAGCACAGGGAATTACACACTGCAAACTACAAAACCTGCAAGTATAAATTAAAGTCAAGTGATCATTAGTTGAGAAATGATCATCCATGGACGATGAATGCGAATACTTCTTAGGAAGGAAGGCAAGTATTCCAAGGGCCATGAGGCCATACGCCCATGAGTATGCTCGCCTCCCATGTGCCCAGTTAATACGAAACTAGAAAGGAACAAAAGAAGGCATCCAAGTGAGAAGAGAAACAAAGCAAAAGCAATAAATTTACCAGGGGCTCGGTCATAAGATTTTAGGGTATAGGCAAACCTTGGATCATGCTGCATAGTACTATTACCATCATTGACATTAACATCATCAATTTCCTCTATGTTTAGAAGGGAGTATCCAGCATTTCATCCAGACGTCATGATTACAAAACCAAAGACAAACTACACAAAACTTTCCTCAATGTCTCTATTCAAGATCCGTCAACAGACAATTGAAAAAGAAAGTAGCACCAAAAGAATATTATATAACAAAGACAAAAAGAACAAGCACACTACATATACGCTTTCATAAAGTCCGACTACATGTCAAATTTTAAAATATCAGCATTTCTGCATAAATCAGACAGGGATAACTAATTTCTGAGTAATATCTTCATCGACAACCACACAGGAAAAAGTGAAACTTCCACAGAGAAACTAGCTACACATAAAATCAAATAAATAACACATGATCCAAGAAATAATCACACAAAGAATATCAATTTGGCTATATCTGGAAGCAATAGCAGTGAGTCAGGCCATCATATAGCATCCGCATCTCTGCATCAGACAGGGATAACTGTAACTAAATTCAATCTCATCATTCACACTGCCAATAAACACCCAATCCAAGCTTTATCTCGAACAATTTAAGAGAAAAGATCTCAAGATATTTCTGAGAGTTCTCAGGGAAACCAGAACTCAAGAGAACTAAAGATTAGATGAATATTAGATATATGAATAAATGATTAACATTATAATATACTAACGAGTTAATAAAACAAAAAAAATCCACTACCATATTGATGAAAAAGAAGAGTTGCTAGCATTGATTTGTCATGCCAGTAACAAAATTCATACCAAAATCACAAACTGAAAGGCAGTTTTCAATTGAAACTATTATTGCAATTATAAATCAAGGCAAAACCAAGTAATATGATATCACAAAATAGTTAAAAAATTATGAATCATGTTAAATGCAAACAAAAAAATAGCAATACTGACTTAAGGAGTATAAATGGCAGCAATAAGTAAATTAACTGTCAAGCAATAATTATTCATTTTTTTAAAAATAAATATTCAAGCACCAATAAACAATCTAGTAAAAATCATTCTGAAGACAAGGCATATATGGTAATATATGCAATGAAAAAACAAATCTATCAATAGCGATTCTCCCTCTCCCTCTCCCTCTATTGATGATCGACACTTCCTATTCACCGCACACCATACAAGGATTAGCAATGACCCAACCAAAACAACTTCACAAAGCAAACCCAGAAAAAACCGGATCAACTAATTAGGAAAAAAACACTATGCAGTAGAGGCATCAGCTCTTCCTATTCATACAACAAAGCATCACAAAACCCTAATCTCAAGGGTTTTAGCATGTTATAAAAGCTCATCATCTGGCCTCGGGAAAAAAAAAGAAAAAAACAAAAATCACAATCCAAATGAGAGCTAGTCCAAGCCAAAAATTAATATTCTATCAGATACGGAGGTTAGAACAAATCTAGGAGACAATTAAATAGCTAATTAAAGGAAAACACAAGCGCAGCTAGGGTTTTGGCTCAATGGTGGGAGTGAAATGGAAATGGGCTTGTTTACTAAGCCTACCACCTTGTCGGGCTCTTTGATAATTTTCTAATGCAGGTTGGGCTTATCTATCACTCATCGTGAGCTAGGCTTTTGTGTTGCGGCCCATGTTAGAGGTGGGCTCGTTAAGTCATTTTTAAGAATAGGTTAATGAATGAAATTGAGAATATTAGTAATTTTAAAAGGGTTATAAGAAATAACAAATAGTTTTTAATTGCATGTAATAGCAAATGACTCACTGAATTCATTAGGATTATCAATTTCATTACTAGAAAACAACTTTAGCTAGAAATAAATTATTTTTAAGACAACCAAAACAACCGTGACGTTCTCCAAAACAACTAATACCGTTGGCCTCTCAAAGCTTTTGGTAACATCAGAATAAAATCTGGAAATATTAGAACAAGCAGCAACTTTTTAGCAATCTCCAAACATTCAGGGGGTTCCCAGATTTCGAAACTGGACTTGTTCTTAGAGGTCTGTTTAAATAGTATCTCCAAACCTTAGACCACATTCCATCAAGATCTACGCAAAGACACCCATAACTCTATATGGAATCAGCCTCTTTTTAGCTGCAAATAATCGCATTGGTCAAACTTGCAACATCTTTGAAGCTTAAGAAAAGCATTCACAGCTCAGGGAGAAGCATCAAAGCTGACTTGCACACTTGAAGGACTTGGCATTCTTGGCATTGGCATAAAATACTTTTTTATTTTTGTTATATTTTAATCAATTAAATCTCGTATTTTTAATTATAAACTAGTATTATTAAGTTACTTTTTTATTTATAAGAATAGATATTGTCATGTTCAGTAAGATCAATTTGGGTGTTTTTAGTATTTGAGTTGATTCCAGCTCAACATATTATTGAAGTGTGACCTTGGTCAGCAATATATGGCGATTTTTTTATTTTTGCGAATTACTTATGTAAACTTCTTCAAAATAAAGGACTCGATATTGAGTCGTACAATGAATTACGTAAAAAAATTTGGTTTGTTGTGCTTAAAATTTTCGGTCTAGCCTGCCTCTGTATATTTATTTATTTTATTTTCTATGCACTCAATTTGTCGTTTGCATGTGATAGCACCCCGGTGTGATTCCCATCACGTGAACCTCTTGTTTATTTGAGCAACGAAATGCTTGTTGCTTAAACAGTACAAAATAATTTTCTTTTATAATTAAATTATAATTTGTGTGTTTTCCTTTAATTGCTTTTTTTAAAAGGCTTATACTTATATAAAGCTTTGAAAAATATTATTATTTATTATTATTAACCAAAATGTTGTATTATATATTATGTATAAGGATCAAATCTTGCCCAATATAAACAAATCTCAAACATATTAAAACCAATTTATTTGCTTTCGTATATAAACTTGTAAAATGTCATTCTACACAACATTTTCAGATAATTCAGCTGAGCATGTTTCACCTTGTGAACAAAGCAGGTATACCAGCTAATAACATTTTATTTATTTAAAAATAAAAATCTCGTATATTTTATAATAGGAAAATTTAAAGCTATGGCTGGTCGGTGCCCATTAAACTAATCTTTGGATAAATTATATTCCTTTCAAAACACATTTAATCTTCGAAATGCCTAAATAGTATGATTCATGTGACAATAGGGAGTAGATAAGAATGCAGACTGTTGGGCCTAACTAGGTCAAGGCGATAGCATCAAAAAATTGGACCAGGGCCCACATAAATCCCCACCATTCTACAGTAACAAAAAGTTTAAGCCCAAAGAAAATAGAATAGCTTAAGTTTGAATAATTTAGTGCACATCCACATTCAAGCGACATATTTCTAAGAATTTATATTATTCACGCTAAAGGAAACAAAAATGGATTCAGATCAAACTAAATTTGTACGAATTTAGTTTACACTTGGCATCTATAAATTTCACAAAAGAATTCCAAAACCTTCTTCTTAATTTGATCTAAACCTTGTAGTTTAATGTATTTATTATAAATTGAGTCCCATTAATTAATTCAAATGACTGATGATGAAAGCCACTAAATTTTTATGAGGGCAAGGCAACATTAGGCGAATATCATTGGGAACAAGGGGATGTCTAAATCTAGTTTCATATCAAAATTCAATTGAGATAAAACTGATTTCACCTTAAATATATAAATAAAAATATTGTAAAAACACATTTACGAACAACGTAAGACAAATATGGGCTTCTTGAGAGAAAAAATGCTAAGCGTTCCCTTAATAACAGCTGTTATCAAAACTACAACTTTGAAATCATATTGTTTAAAAAGTCAGACATGGGCATCTCATTATTTTTTATAAAAAATTAATCCCGTTTATTCATGCAATTCAATGGGATTAATAACAATTGTAGATATAAGAAAATAACTTAATAAGTGGGCACTAATTTTATCCAAAATCCTACAAATCAATCTGATTTGAATTTATATATAAATATTAACAAAGTAATATCTTATTATTAAAACAAGGCAACCAATAAATAATAAAAATAGTTATATTTATCCACAATGTACATATGTGCATTACTTTAATTAATTAAGGAAGTGTCGGAAGTAGCCGACTTCAAAGCTCGGCTCCAAGCCGTTGTGTTGGGAGCTTCGGGCACTCCCCGCAAAGTTCGGCTCCGAGAATTAGGGCCTTTTTCCTCCCACCAGAAACCCTCAAAATCGCACCTTTCCTCGCCGGCGACAGCGGCGGCCATGGCCTCCGACGACTCTCCAGCCGACTTTTTCCGGCGACTCCCCCGCACTCCCCTGCCGCCGCCCCCATGACGCCGGCGGCCCCAAGCGGTACGGCATCCCGCCTTCCTACCCCCATTTCCCGCCGTCGTCGGCGCCGGCGCCGACCCCGGCGGTGGCGATGGCGGCGACCGGTAGTTCTCGTCACGCCCGTTCTCTCTCCCAGCCCGCCTTCTTCACCTTCGACGCGCTGCCGCCGCTGAGCCCGACGCCTTACCGGGAGCCGGCGTCGTCGTCGCTCTCCGACCCGATCACCGGCCCCGACGTCGCCATGGACGACTCCGCCGGCTCTGCCCCCTCCTTCGCCGACCGCTGCGCCGCCGGACCCGGCGGGTCCGGCGGCGGAGGCCGCCCACCCCGGAAAACCCACCGCCGATCCACCAGCGACGTATCCTTCTCGTTCTCCGGCGACGAGCAGGCGTTGTTGTTTGGAGGCGGCGGCGGTGGGTCGGCATTCGTGAAGCGGGAGGGTGTGTGGACTGGCGATGACGATCGGAGATCGGATAGCGAAATGGCCGGCGACGATTTGTTCTCGGCGTTCATGAACTTGGATTTCATCAACTCCACCGATTCCGGGTTCTTGGAGAAGTCATCGGCGGCGGAGAATCGGGACGATTTGGACAGTCGGGCGAGTGGGAGCGGGACGAAGGCAAACAGAGAGGAGAGCAGTGAGAACGAGGTGGAGAGTAGCATGGAAGCTAGCGATTGCAGCTTGGAGAAGAAAGGTTCTCATAAGCGGAGCTTTGGTGCGGTCGGAGCTCCTCGCCATAGCAGGAGTGTGTCAGTGGATAGCTTCATGGGGGGATTGCCCAATTTCGCCGATGAATCTTTGAGGTTGCCGCCTTCGCCCGGGGTGATCCCCGGGCAGCATTCCCGCAGCAATTCGCTGGATGGGAGCTCGAATCCTTTCGGGTTCGAGCAGGGCAGTGGGGATTTCAGCGGTGCCGAGATGAAGAAGATTATGGCTAATGAGAAGCTTGCAGAGATTGCTGTCTCTGATCCTAAGAGAGCCAAAAGGTTGTGCAGCATATTTGGTTGAATGGATTTTGGTTGCGTTGTGTGTTTATTTATCTTGTTGGTCTTGTTTTGGTTCTTAGGATTTTGGCAAATCGTCAATCAGCTGCTCGTTCTAAGGAGAGGAAGATGCGGTACATTTCGGAGTTGGAGAACAAGGTGCAGACTTTGCAAACAGAGGCGACGACATTGTCTGCGCAGTTGACTATATTGCAGGTGTTTGCGGAGTAGTGGGTTTTGGAGTTTGTACTTTGTTTATCTACTTCCGTTAATGTTGATCTTCTTGTGTTTCTTGCTTTGTGGTGTTCTTGTTATGATTCAGAGGGATTCCGCTGGCTTAAATAGCCAAAACAACGAATTGAGATTTCGCCTTCAGTCTATGGAACAACAGGCTCGGCTGCGTGATGGTTACTTTCTATTTCTCTCTTTCTACTTTTGTCTATTTTCTTAAAATGTTTGATCCGTCAAGGATATATCATCTGCAAAATGTACTTGTTCCAGGATATTTTTCTTTTTCTTTTCGTTTTCAATGAGTATATTTATCCAATGAGTAGAGCAACGTAATGTTATGCTAATATTGGTTACTCTTATATGACATGACCTAGCAACTGCTTAAGTTATTCATTATGCTGAACTTTAGTGTCTGCTACTTCCATCATGCAAAACTGTGGATAAGAACTGTGTATCTGCTGTTATTTGTGTTGGCTATGGAATAGCCATGGAGGAAAAACTTTGGTGAATGGGGCTAGGAGTCAGATGAAGGTAAGAATTACTAGACAAACAACCAGGCTGCTTACGAGGAAGAAGAGGCGAACATTGATGAAGAAGAGACCAACAACCAAGCCGCTTTCTAAAAAACCTGACTATGAATAATTGCCTAATCCTAATTAAAGTTAAATATGAAAAATGAAAATTAATAGCCAAAATGTTCCAAAATTAGGTATAATTTGCAAGTATATGCTATATGCTTCTGATACTGGTAATGAATCACATGCTATTTTTTGGTTCTTTCAATCACTAATATTAGCTCAATTGGACCGTGGATGTGCTGGGAGTGTCTGTATTGTCTTATATGTTTGTGACTTTTACCATTGTGTGTATTTTCCAAAATTTTTTAGTAGTATGTGCTTTTCTTGAGGCCTTTAATCCGTGTGGATTTTTTTAGTCTTGATGTAAAACTCATTTTCACTGCATTTATTGTATCGCAAACCTCCTGTTCTCACAGTCATTGCAAATTTGCTTCCACAGCTTTAAATGAAGCATTAACATCGGAGGTCCGGCATTTGAAACTTGCTGCTCAAGAAATCACACCTAATGCCAACAACAGAATGAGTCAGCAATTGCATGTAAATCCCCAGCTGTATCAAATGCATCAACAGCCAATGCAGACACCTTATCAATTGCAACTGCAGCAGCATCGGCAGCCTATACAGCAACAGCCACAACCCCAGCAACACCGGGAACAACAGATGCAACAGCCACAAGAGCGAAGCCGACAACACCCAGAGAGTCCCGCAACAATGCAGGAAAAAGATAAGTAGTTTCATTAGCTTATTAGAAGATGGACAAATTATTCGATCCTGCAGTGATTTTCTGAAATCCACTCAAGTACAAGATGTATTTATTCATTTATTTGGGGAGTTGTGTAGCAGTCACTATTCTAGCAGAACTTCTTTTGAGCTCCCTCATACATCTACCCATACATACATATATGTGCCATCAATTCTTTTGTTGTTATCATTGATCTGGATGTAAGTTTGATGTCTGGCTGTGGCCGATATGGCAGTGATTGTGTTGTGGCAGGAACGAGATTGAGAACCAAAGTTTGTCATGTTGTTAGATATTTGAAGAAAGTAACTTGCTATTCATTCTGCTGCTTCATTATCTAGAGATCTGTTTATGGCTTGTACATGGGTATGTTCCATAATATTGAGAAATTGCACTGCTTGTCTGGTATGCATTGCTACTTCAAGTAGGGTAGGGATTGTGAATGAAATAATATGGCCTGTCCTTTTTTTGGGGGTGCATTTCCATTCCTACTTCGAGTATGGATATGACGAAATAATATGAATTGATGGTCTCTTATTTTGGTGTTTTTTATGTACTCTGTATGAATCGTTGCTTACATATTAGGCTCCTTCTGGTTGGTTAGAAAAAGAGTAAAATATATGAAATTTATTTGCTTATAAGTTACAAGAGTTAGTTATGATGTCAATATGAGCTGTAAAATCCCTTTTTTTGTGTATTTTATAAGAAATTTTACTGTGCTGAAATGTTTAGGCGGAGGACCATTAGGGGGAAGTCTATGTCATCACAAAGCACTCTAATAATAGATAATATTTTTGTAGAAGATAAATTATTTTGTCATAAATTACCTATATAAATTTTAATTTTTTTATTTCTTTCATGCTAATCAAGCTTTATGAAGGAGAAAAAGTTTAAGAATTGGACTTTTTGATCCCCGCCCCTCTATTTGGTTAGCACAACATATTTATTTAAGACTTCAAATTCCTAATATTCAATGGCAAATGCATCGAAATTTATGTAAAATTGTAGCCACGTTCTGAGTTTTTGCGCTCAAATTATATCTCATTTTGATTAGTTCACGTGAATTTTACTAAATATCCTCACCAAAAAAACGATGAAATTAACCCTGTTTGTGAGAAAGAAAGCTTAGTAAAATAGTAAACATTCACTTTAAAAGCAGAGAACCTATTGAAAAATACTACTTTATGAAGCTGAAGCTCTGCCGACGCTGCCGTAAGGAGGCGAGGGAGGGCGATGGAGATGGGATGAGGCCATGGTGAGGCCGTTGCCACCGCCGCCGCCCACCCAGCATCACCGCCACAAATCATCCATCACGACCACTACTTTAATATCTTGCTCAATTTCCTCTCTCATCCTTATCTCACCTAAATTCTTACCCAGTGACTCAGATAATAAATACTAAGAAACATAAAATATGACATTTTTTTACTTACAACAAAAGCAACTTCTGCCACCATTTCTGACGTCCCAACCGCTACCCACCACCACCACTCTCACCAACACCAAAAGTACAGTAAGAAACATAAATAAAATGACATTTTGAAGGAGATGAGTGGTTGTCGTGGCGGTGGCGGTGGCGGTGGCTTTGGACGGGAGTGGCTATAGTCTGAACATGGTCTCTTTCTATCCCGGTTATTTTTTCCTACCTCCCTCCAGCGTTGACAGTAGAGTTATAACAAAATGGGTTCTTTTTAATCATCTTTTTTTTTGTATTTTTTTAAAGTGTACTTTTATTATTTTACTAAAGGAGGTCTTTTTTGTCACAAGTGAGTTTATATCCTTCCTCCTTAAATATAGGTAACTTTTTCTTTTTGTATAAATAATTAGTATAATTTATTAGGTCCAATCAAAATAGTTATACTTTGAGTTGCAAAAAAGAAATATTGAGGTGCGGCTAGAAATTTTTAAGATTCAAACTCCCAACCTCCCGAGCAGATAGATGTCCTTTTGACACTTTCTAAGAAATTATGTGAGACCCAGATCATCTCAAGTCTTCCTTGTTTGTTGTTATGCTACTGTTTTTTTCTTAGTAAATAGTCAATTTTGTGGGACTATGGAGGTAGGATTACTTTTTCCACTCAATTTCTCTCGGGCTTTATCAGGTGGGATTTGGTTAATGACATGACGTTTGTAATTGGTTAGTTTACTCCCTTAAACTCGCCAACATACGTGTACATGTTTAACCAAGTGCGGTTTGGTTAGTCGTGTGGGGAGTCAGACGGAGAGAAGTAGAAAAAGATGGTGTGAAAAAAGCAGTATAAATCTAGAGAATGGTTGATTTTTTTAGTTTAATTAGATATATAAAAACCTAATCATCATGGGAAAAGAACTTTCTACAGTAAGTATTTGAAAAAAGATTTTTCTTTGAGCAAACAATATTTAAAAACTGATGTAATATCATAATTGATATCGATATTATTATCTATGTTTCCAAAGCCATTATATACATGCTACACATTGTATTATAGAAACCTTCTTTGGACTATCCAGCTTAAGAAATGTGAACCTAAAACTAACCCCACTTCTACCCCTTAGCCGATCAATCCACCAGAAGAAACTCAAATGCCACCCATTTCACACCATTCAAACTCCCACATAAACGTCACTCACTCCCCAACCTAACAAACCCACAATACCCTCAAATTAAACAACAATTCAATCCACCCATTTAAATGCCTTCAACTCGACCCCAAAAACACACTAACAAATACACCAATCACCAATACCTAGAGGTGCTAAACGACCGAGCGAGCCGAGTTTAACTTGGGTTCAAACTTAACACGAATAGTTCGAAGTTCGTTCGAACTCAGTTCGAGATCAAACGAGTTTTCAACATACATGCTCGAAATCGACTCGAACATTTTTATAGTGTTCATGTTCGACTCGAGTCCAAAAATACTTACATTATCTAGTTTTGACGAGCTCGAAATCGGCTCGATTAAAAATTAAAAAAATCTCTTTTAAAACTGCATTTAACGTGGATTAAACCCACAACCTCCAAGTCTTGAATTTGAAGACTTATTATCTAAACTATCCCATTACCTTTATAGTATATTGTATATATATAAATAAATATATATATATATATATATATATATATATATATAACTAGTTACAATTAAACTTATTAGTATATATATGGAGAAGGACTGCTATGCATTGCATCAAAATGCAGCGCATAGCAGCGTAGCGATTGTGGGCCGTTCAATGAAAATCCAACCACCCACACTCTTGTTTTTAATTTTTACCCTCCCCCCCCCTCCCGCTGTTCATGCCGCCCCTCGCCACCACCCGTCCCCGGGCCCTGCCCTGGCCTCTAGCCCTCGCCCCTCCCGCAGCCGCCGTCCCCCACCATCCCCATCCATATTCCCCCTCTGCAGGCTCTGGCCCGCTCGACCTACCCCAACCACCCTCCCTGGCGCTGCTCCACCGCACATGCGTTCCCCCCTACCCCCATCGATCGCCCCAGCCTCCCCGGCCTCACCCCGCTCCCGCAATGCGCCCTCGCGACCTTCTCGACAGCGCTCCACGAAACAGAGCAGGGAGGGGCGGCGAACAGGGTAAGGGAAAGAGAAAGAGGGAAAGGAAGGGAAGATGGGCGACAATGGCCGGTGGTGATACAGGTGACGGCGGCGGCGAGGTCGCTGGCAGTCGGGGTGGAGCGGAAAAAATAGAAGGAGGGGGGGGTGATGGCAATTTTGTAATAAAAACTTGACTCACTCCCGACTCAAGTCAATATTAAGAAATAAATTTTAAAAATAAAATAAAATAATTTTGTAATAAAAACTTGACTCTCTCCCAACTTAAGTCAATATTATAAAATAAATTTAAAAAATCTAAAAATAATTTCGTAATAAAAACTTGACTCGATTCAATATTACTAAATAAATTTTAAAAATAAAATACCATAAAATAAAAATTTAACTCGTTCCTGACTCGAATCAATATTACAAAATAAAATTAAAAATAAAATAAAATAATTTCAAAATAAAAACTTGACTCTCTCCCAACTCGAGTCAATATTACAAAATAAATTTTATTTTGTAATATTGACTCGAGTTGGGAGAGAGTCAAGTTTTTATTTTATGGTATTTTATTTTTACATTTTTAAAAAATTTATTTCGTAATATTGAATTGAGTTAGGAGCGAGTCAAGTTTTTATTAAGAAATTATTTTTATATTTTTTAAAATTTTATTTCATAATATTGACTCGAGTAGGGAACAAGTCAAGTTTTATTATAAAATTATTTTTATTTTATTTTTTAAATTAATTTTGTAATATTGAATCGAGACAGGAGAGAGTCAAATTTTTATTTCAAAATTATTTTATTTTATTTTAAATTTTATTTTGTAATATTGACTTGATTTGAGATCGAGTCAAGTTTTTATTATGAAACTACCCTCCCCTGTTTCTTCACCCCCCTCTGTTTTGTCGCGCCACCACACCACCGGCCGCCCGCTGGGGTGGGGGGGGGACGCGGCTACGGGTTGGGGTAGTGGGGGGACCGCAGTTTTGGGCAGGGGCAGGGGGGGCCGCGACGCCAAGCGGGGGCAGGGGGTGAGGGGGAAACACAGCTGTGGGCGGGGCCGAGGGCGGAAGCTGGCGGCCAGGGGGCACCACGGCTACACGATGGGGTGGTGGGGGACCGTGGTTGCGGGCGGGGCCGAGGGGGAGGCAGGGCCGGGGGGGCGAGGGCGGCGAAATCCGACAAGGGGGGAAGGTGGCCCGCACAGGAGAAGACGTGGGAGGGGAAAAGAGGGAAGAAAAGATTTGGGCCAATGGATTTTGTAAAACCCGCGATTCGAGTCAGGGTTTTATATTCAGAACCGGTCGGTTCAGCCTTTATTTTTGAGTCGAGTCAGTTTCAGAGCACGTGTACTGAGCCGACGCCAGTCGCGTGTATGAGCTACGAGGGTCATGCGTACCCAAGTATGTGATGATAACGTCATGAACACAGCAGAATAGAATGAGTTATCAGAATATATAAGAGTATGCAGTTATTTTTTTATTATTATATATAGTGGATCGTAGAACTAGTTTTAGGTCGTTTATCGCGTTAGGACGCGTTACGGGTATTTTGGGTGGGTTGATAGTTCTAGAGCATATCATTATGATTTTTTGGTGTTGTTTGATTTTATGGGATTTTTCCCAAATTTTTTGGAATTTTTTTACGACTTAAATATTATTTTTGACTCGAGTCGGAGACGAGTCAAGTAATATTTACGACTTTGCCACCACACACCCCCGCGCCCTTCTTTTCTTCCCCAAACCCTTGCCCGACGCAGCCCTTGTGCGCGTCGCCGCTGCCGCTGCCGCGCCGCCCGGCTGCCGATAGTCGCCGCCTAGCCCCGCGATGACGTCGCCGTGCTGCCCCGACCAAGTCCGGCCCCCATCGGGCCGCCGCGACGCGAGGAAGCCACCCGACGCCGCGCCCGCGTTGCGCTTCTGTCGCCGATTCCGCCGCCGGCGACCAGCGCCGCCGCGATCGGTCGGTCGCCTCAGCACCCTCAGCCCTCCAGCGACCTTCCCCGACCGGAATGGAGGCCATCGCCGCCCTGGCCGGCCGGATCTAGCCACCCATCGCCGCCGGCCCTGTTTATGCATTTTCCGGCGAGCCGCCACCTCCGTTGGCCGCGTCGACCTCATAGATGAGTCGGGCTCGCCGAGCCGGTTCCAAGGGTACCCAACACGACCACTTTCCGGCCACTAGATGCCGCCGGCGACTATTGCCGGAAAACCGCCGGAGAGGTGCCGGAAAACCGCTAAAGCCGCCGGAAAACTGCTAGAACTTGCCGGAAAACCGGATTCACTGGAGTTCGTTGGATCTTCCGCGGAGCTCATCCAGTCGATCCCGATCGAACTTCGGACGCTGATGAGCGCCGAATTCGAGTTCCGAGACGCGCGACGAAACCCTAGTCGTCGCCGATTGCCGACGATGTGAGGTATAATTACCTCCGATTTGATTATTTAAAATTGATGATGATTGTTAGCACAACATGATAGGATTGAGTGATTCCCATGATAGAAGTCTGAGCATGAAAGAAGTAATGATATGTATGATATGATTGGTAATGAGTAAATATTAAGTGATCCGATGATGTAAAGTAAATTTGAGCATGTTAATCGAGTATGATGTAACTTAGGAAAAATACAATAAAATTAGTATGAATAGGATGAGTTAGAATTATTTTCATATTTATGATTATTGATTGTGATTGATGTTCATTGAGTTTGATGCATCATTTAGTTAGCGGGCGTTAGTGTTTAGTTTTGATGTGTAGGTACGGAGTAGGAGCTCGCCGCCTAGGCGCGATGACACGCTTGGAGCTTCTACCAGGTCCGTTTAGGACTCGACTCTGTTTTACATCTTTTCTATTGTATGTTTATTTTATTATTTGCAGGACGGGTTAAGTGGCATTTTATTGGATCCCACTTAACTCGGGTCATTTAATCGAACAATTTTCCGGATGAATAACCCCTCGAGGATGATTTCGAAAACAAGATCCACCACAAGTTGCCTTCGGGCCTATTATATAAATCCCTACCCAGCCCTATATATATATGTATATATATATGTAGTTTTCGCGTTTTCAATGAGACGAGAGATGGAGAAACCGACTGCACGTACCATGAGCGGATGCCGTGACAGTCAAAGCGAGCTCTGGATTAGTGCTAGCGGACTGTTCCATTCCCGAGGGATCCTGACAACTCCACGTTTGAGTTCCTCACACCCGGAGAACGTGGAGGTTACGGGTACTGTTTAGTACAGCGCATGTCCGGACTTGTGGTTCAAAGGGTATTAAAGGCGACTGCCTGAGAGTACTCGGCCTTCGTGCTCAAGGCCAGGAGAAATATGGAGGTAAGGAGAGGGCTTAGGATAAAGTTTTATGAGAAGTACTGAAAAGAAGTGCCGAGAGTAGCACAGTACCAGCAGCAGATCAGTAAGTTTGGGATGCTACCGGATCTGCAGCCCAGTGGCTCCTCAGTAGTGCCCTTCAGAGTGTTCACATGGAGTATATGATGTTTTCTTTCATATGAGAGTTTGCTCTCATAGCCAGCTTGTTATAGTTATTTTATTTTTCCGGACCAGTAACACTTGTTACTGACGTGTTTTTATACTATATGTAGGTAATAATCACGAGTGGAGGAGCCAGCTTGGACGGAGGAGCATCGTTGTCGCTTGCACACATGTCAGTCAATTGAGTGTTTATATTGTGTTTATGATATTATTATATGGTGTGATTAAATACTTGAGACATGATGATGTGACGTGATTAATTGTTAAGACATGATAAGATGATGTGAACACCAATAGATTGCGCAATGGCAGCGTAGTGGGTTGAGACCCAAGTTTCAAAATGAGTTACAGCATGTTAGATTTTGTATTTTGTATGAATGAACTTGTTTGATATATGGTTATATATATATATATATATATATATATATATATATATTGGTATATGTATATTTAATTGTATTTTTAGGGGAAACTCTGTCCGTTATATTTCGAAGTTTTTATTAATTTTTATCTGAGATTGTCTTAGTGTGTACTTTGATTTGCATGTCATTCATGTAGTACCATGTTAGGGTTTATGCATTCATCAATGCATTGCGAGTTGTATCTTCATCTTAAGACGCCGAGATTGGATCCGCATGAGTTAGGTTCGGGTTAGCTGACCTAACCGGGGCCTGTAACATGCTGGTTCGGTTCACGAGCGTGAACCGGATTTGGGGTGTTACAGATTTTGATCCAACGGTCCAAATTAAAAATGCAGCCTATGCGCTACATTTTGATGCAGCGCATAGAAACATTTGGATATATATATATATATAGGCAGACTATGGTGCGCTGCATGCTTTTGTAGCGCACCATACACTGCACTAATGAGAGCCGCTAGATCAAAATCCAGTGGCTCTCGTTTATTTCCTCACCCCTTCACTGTTGGATCCGCATGCCGACCCGCCTGACCTGCCCCTCCCGCCCCGACCACCCGCCCCACCGCTCACCGCCTGCCGCCGTGCTACCCTTCACCGCCCCCAGCCACCACCCCCCTCCCCCGCCCAGCCAATGCCCGCCGTCGCGGCCCTCGCCCCGAGCTAGCACCCTGCACCACCAACCCCCCTCCTTCGCCACCGCTCGATTCCGCGCCGCCCCCTCCGCCACAGCCTGATTCTCGCGGCCCCTCTCCCCTCCTCCCCCCCAGCGGGTGCCCGACCCGCGCTAGCAAGGTCGGGCGCCCACTGGGGGCAAGGGGGATAGAGGGGTGGTGGTCGAGGGCCCGTGGCTGGGGGCGGGGAAGGCGGTGCGGCGGCGGGTGGGAGGGGTAGGTGGGTGGGTTAGCGGGCAGGTCCAACAGTGAAGAGGTAGGGAAATAAACGAGAGTTGCTAGATGTTTGATCTAGCGGCTCTCGTTAGTGCAGTGTATGGTGCGCTGCAAAAGCATGCAACGCGCCATAGTCTTTAGATATATATATATATACATTACACATATATACATACATACTACTATTACTTTAGTCGGGTCATATAATATTTCTTTGTCAAACTTTTCATTGTAATTGAATAATCCAAATTAAAGTTTGACAAAGAAATATATATGACCAAAATATAGTAATAGTGTGTGTGTGTATATATATATATATACACACACACTACTATTACTACTATTACTTTAGTCGGGTCACATAATATTTCTTTGTCAAACTTTAATTTGGATTATTCAATTACAATCACAACCCAAATTTGATAAAAAAATAAAAATAAAAAATAAAATACCCCCACCCTCATCATCATTTATTATGTAGTTAATAATTATATTTATTTATAATTTTATATATATTTTAAGTTAATAAGTGGTATTATTTATATTATTATATTATTTTATCAAATTGATTTCGAGTTATAATCGAGTCAAATCAAGTTAAATACCACCTTAATCAAACTCAATTCGTAGAATTTAAGTTCGAGCTTGAACTCGGATATTTAAATAACAAATTTAAATCGAGTTACGTCAGAACTAAATATCAAATATTAGTAAATTAGTTCCCTCGATCGTCAGCCCACCAATACCCTTCCCGTCGGCGAAGAACATCAACCACTTCATTGTCAAATATGGGCCCACGAAAGCTACCCCCATCCAGCCGTCCAAATGGACGGTTCAAGCACGCCCACGTCACCCTTCGCGCCCTCACGTTTCCACCAATCACAGCGCAGCTAGCCTCCTCCTTTAAATAGAACAAGACGCCACTCTCTGTACCTCGTCGGAAAAAGATGGCGGCGGCGGCTGAGCAAGCGGTGACGCCGGCGGAGGAAGCGGCGGTGGTGCCGGCGGAGGAGGCAGCGGTGGCGGAGGCAAAGAAGCGGAAGAACGCAGCGCCCAAGGAGAAGAAGAAGCAGGCGAAGGGAAAAGATCAGAAGGCGTCTCATCCGCCGTACTTCCAGGTCTGTCCATGGCGTGATCATCATATCTTTTCTGTTCATCCAGATTCGATTTCGAAGCTCAAATTGGTGTTGGCTTGTTGTTCTTTCAGTTAAAGTTGTTGTCTTTAAGCTTGAGCTAATCTTGGTTGATTGTTGCTTCGACCGAAAAAGCTAGCCTTGTAGTTCAAATTGATGTGAACTCGTGTTGTCGTTGAGCTCGGATTGATCCTGCTGGTTCTTTTGATTGAAGTTGATGCCTTTTTGGTTGACCTGGGTGGTGGGCAGATGATCTAGGAGGCGCTCATGGCGCTGCAAGACAAGAGCGGGTCCAGCGCCTACGCCATGGCCGAGTACATGGAGGAGAAGCGCAAGTCGAAGCTGCCGGCGAACTTTCGGAAGATTCTGTGGCTGCAGCTCAAGAACAGCACCGCCAAAGGGAAGCTGGTCAAGGTCCGGGCCTCCTTCAAGCTCTCTGAGGTGGGCAAGAAGGGCGGCGTGGAGAAGAAGAAAGTGGGTGGCAAGAGGAGCAGGAAGGCGAAGCCGAAGCAGGCACCAAGTCCATCAAGTCGCCTGCTGCCAAGGGGTGAAGAAGGCGGCAACTGCTGCTGCATAGTTTGAAGGTTGTGTGAGTGTCAAATGTATGTATATAGTGACAAAGATTGACAAAGATCCGATCTTTTGGTGTTGGATGGTTGAAAACATGTTACATGTAACGTCTACGTAACTTGTGGAATGTATCTCTTCTATGAC